>DWNJ01001749.1:0-11486 GCA_018250275.1 Udranomia eurus
GAGGCCATATGTTTATTATGGTACCATTGTGCTGGTCTGATGATGGGACTGGAAAGCATGTTTTTGGTTTTTTAAACTATTAATTCATTTCAATTGTAAAGCCAAATAGAACAATTAAAATAATTGAAATTGAGCCTTTTAATGTTCTAATTCTATTTAGTTATTATCCATGAAATTGTTGAATTATTCCCCATACTGTGTGATTAAGTTTCATGTTGTTCTATTATTGTAGTGTGTATATCCGTATATATATCTGTCGCAAAATTATCCTTTATAAAGTGATCCTATGTTTACTCAATTTTTGTACCTGTCATAACGTCGTTAGAGCTTAAGATTCCTTAATTTCGGGAATAATAATTATCCTTAGAATAATCAAAGAGGTCACGATGTAAGTAAGCCTTGAAATGTTAATTACTTCATTAAAATATAAATAAGCACACACGTGTATTAAATTAGCTCTTAATGAAATAATATCGATATTTCACACACACTCCATGTAAGGGATTCATTAATGGTGTCGTAATTTAGAAAAATATGGTAATAGATGATTGATATGTATTTTTCTATATGTACTTTTTTAACGAACTTGGTATGCCTTTAAAATAAATAAATAAAAATGTTCACTACATTGTATAAATTTTCGTAAATTAAACTTATTATAACGAAACAGTCCCTTTCAACAACACGCATTTAAAAAAATATAAGTATATACTCGTATAACTTGTTTTCCCAAAAATATGAAGTGAAGATTATAATGTATATTGAGATATTATATATTAGATAATATTATATTGAATTATGCTAAAAAAGTAATAAAATTATTAAATACATAGTGAGTAGCAAATGTGTGAGCGAGATTATTAAACACAAGTCTATATTCCGATTATTTGCGTTCATAGTTCAATCAGACGAAGGATTACAAGGAAATATTATACATGAATGTGTTACGGATTACTAGTGTTACTGACATATATACCAAGAATGCGTATTACATCGTAAAATAAAATATATTTAAAGTAAACATATATTGCGACAACAGTGTAACTACAATACACTTGTTATAAGATTACGTGACGAGAAAATTGTAACGGTATGCTTCGGATATGAAACAACTACGGTATCTTGTGTAACTTATTTAGTTTAGTACTGACTATACGGCTACAAAATACCGTATGCTACGATAGAGTTACGAAATCGCTATGAACACAAAACAGCACCTATGAAAGTGTCATGTACTTTACAGCCTAGACTGCTACGAAAAGTACGAATGCTACAGGAGTGCTACGAATTTGCTACGATTGCAAAACAGCTTCGCCTTGGTACAACTGTGTCATGTAGTTTACTGACTACGCCGCTACGAAAAGGGCGAATGCTACGGATGCGCTACGAAATTGCTACGATTGCAAAACAACTACGCCCAGAGCTACTGTGCAAAAGTTTCAATAGCGTAGTTTGAACCACGTACAATTTATCATTCCACAACTCACACCGCCTGATCCCAAGTTAGACGCAGCCTTTATTATGATGATAAGGCAAATGGCACATCGTAAACTTCTTTATAATAAACAAGCTGAGCCCGGCAAATGTTTCGCCATATAAATTATTTTGAATATTTTGGTAGTGAAATGAAAAAAAACAATTTATTGTAAGTATCATACATACTTACAATAAATTGTTTTTTTTCAGGGATGCGATGGAGGAATGGACCGCCGTAGAATATAACCGCCTAGAAAATAACAAAATACGGACCATTAATTTTTTTAATCAATGTATAAAACTTTTACTTCCGCTGCCACCGTCATTAATTTTTTTTTCTGCAAATTTTTAGCGTATTTGATGATGATAATAAAATTACTAAAATCGCAATTCAAATGGCAGATGGTGATAGAAGAGCGAAAATTTAATTTAATTTAGATATGTTAAAAATCGAGTAATTATGGTGTATGAGTAACGTCGTGTCAGCAAACCGGCAGACCGGAGACCGACAAGCGGCGACTTATTATTATCTTTATTTTCATTAGGGCCAAGTGCCAATAAAAAAGGAATAAAACTTAGAAAGCCTATTAGACATTTATACAGTAATTTATCCATGATGCGAGCACAATAGCTTACCTCTATTATTTCATTTATAGATATGCAACGAGCACAAGAAACCGTACTCAAAGTGCTTTAAAATGTATTTATTTCGCGATGAAAATGCAAAGTCTCACTGATTGTAATTATGAACCAACTGCGGCCCTGCTTAAATATTGTCGGTTCTAGTTAAGATTAATACAGTTGGGCGCTACTTTGTGGGAGTTGTTTAACGTTATACTTATAAAAGAACTAGTTTTTACGCGCGGCTTCCCTCGCGGTAATGTCCTCGAATGGCGAAGATCATCAAAAATACAATTTGGTAGTCGATTCACGTTTGCAACCGACATAAGAAAGTCTTCTTCTTTTCTTGGATTCTTCTTTTCGATTATAAAAAAAGTATATTCTTTACTAGACGATCACACTTCGTACCGCGTCATTTCCTGTCCCCGTCCTGGTCCTCATCCCCCGTCCCCGTCCTCGTCCCCAATCTGAAAACATGGAAATTTCATCGACATTGGTCCAGTCGTTTTAGAGTCTATACATACATACATCGCCTTTTATATATATGTAACCTATGCCCTGCCCTATGAACTCCCCTAGTTCTAGACATTACCTGTACCGACAAACATTTTAAAGATGTTTGTTTATGTATTAGTATTTTAATATAATATATGTATATATATATATATATATTTTGTTTTGGATGACCGAAATAGAACCAATGGTGTTAACGATTACTTCCCATTACGTGCCTTATTACTATGCATTTTATCACCATATCCAATATTCAAGCAACAGCAGATATTCTTAGTACATAATAACGCAAATAAAACACATCGTTGACTGGAAGAGAACGTTATCTCGGATAAGTTTGCAGACTGGTTAGATCTGCTTTTATGTATCTTTACTTCTTTGCTTTCAACTTCTGGCGTGGAACAAAGAGTATTGTATTGTATAAAACAAATATTTGCTTATATAATAATAATAATAAGATATATATAATACCACGACCAACATTTATAATCCGATAAAATCTGTAAACCTCTAAAACAAATTCTGTCTTCGATTTTGCGATACAGCATTCACAAAAGCCGCTAAGGCGTGTTCCAACAGCCCCGGGCTCCAGCCTACATCAATTTTAAATGTTAGGTACGTATATATTCCAAGGTTTCAGGAATTGAAATAACAGACGTGAAATGTTTATGTAGCTGAAGGGTAGGCTTTGTGGTATATTCTATTAAGTTAAGCAATACTTGGCTCTAAGATGTAAAAATTGGGCAGACGGATGAGTCATTACTTCTTTGTGAGGTGGAAAAACGATGTCTAGACAAGTAGTCGAGCGTATAGGCTTTTGTTTTAAGAAAATATTGGAAATTAAAAGTAATTTGTTGAGATAAGATAAAAAAATTATTTGCTATGAATAAATACTAAGGATGACAATACAAAATACAATCATCTTCTTATTCAGCTAGTTGTAAATATCGTTTTAGTATGCAAAATTAATATCCATATGCTTAAACTCGTTTATATCAGTATAGTAGTATAGTTAGTTGCTGTATGCATTTGTTTAAGAAACATTTATGCGTTGTTTGAACACATAACAAATTTAATAAAGGTTTTTTTATAAGATTTGAGGTAGCTAATCTGTGGTGTATATAATGGTGGCGATTGCCACGCCGCTTAAAACAGAAATCAGATTGAAAACAGCTGTTCTAAGAGAAGTGTAGCAGTGCCTTTGGAGTAGAATGGTTAAAGGCGAAAAAACGCTTGTGGTCGACTTAACAGAGAACTTTGATCCTATATTTGGTTGATTACAGATGTCCACAGGCGGCAGTGACCATTTACCACCAGGTATGCATGCTCGTTTGCTACCTTCTAATAATAAAAAAAATCCATGGGCTTCGAGATGTGTAAATTGTATTATTGACCTATATCCAATTTTAGACCATTCTGATCCAGTCTTCCCAATTCAATACACAAGGGTTTGCTTTGTTGCTCACTTACGTTAGTTGAACCCGTAAATCAAAACGAGAATTTATTACGATTAGGGTACCGATGGCAAATGCCAACTGAACCATTAATATCTAATTTCCCGGTTCCTACAGCGCATACCTGTACACATAGGAACCGTACAGCCTAACATATCAGGTGTAGACTATTTGGCTCACCTCCAAAGTTATCCTTGAGACCACTGTGCAGTATGAATTACTTAGCAAGCTATAAAGTTTGAGCTAAGCAGGCTAGGAAGTAAGGGAACTTGTATCAATTAAAAATGCAGTCCGTAATTCCGGTTGTGCCTCTCGCTTCGTTTTTATAGCGTGTAAGGGAGATAAATGCATATATGTGTAAAGAAAACTATTATAGTATTAACTGTATGGTACAAAAATAAAATAAGATTGTGCTTGACATAATGGCAATACCGATTTTACTCGAATTATCTCAAAATATCTGCCTTATAAAGGTATACTGTTCAGATTTTAAGGGTGTGACAATGGAGACACTTAACCGTGGCGTTTCGACTTGGTCCTCAAGGGATAATATAGTAATAAGAACGTCGATCCTGGCTTGGGTTAATTATAGATGTCCATGGGTGGAAATGGCACCTTAGTCGACACAAGTCCATATTAGTAAGTAGAATTAGGTAATGGGGAATTAAATAATTTGTTCTCCATTATGAAGATAGATGATTTCGTCCGCATTTGTTACAATATTCTATGTATCGTACCCAAAGCGCAAATAAATAAATAAGATGTACAGCTTATTATATGAGCATAAGTAACTTCGATGAGACCGCTAGTGGCATAATACATTCCCTTCAAAACTGTTATTGAAAATGAAAATTGTAACAAAAATATAATTCTGTTTCGCGTTTTCTTGAACGCGCTGCCGTGGAAAGGGCCGCAGGTGTTACATATCTAGAATTGAATGCAACTCAGATTTTCCTATCGAAACGTCGTTATATTTGCAATATTCTGACGTCAGTAGCGAATTTATTTTGCATATTATTCAGGAAATGAGTGCATTTCATTTCCTGAATAATATGCAAATATGTTGTTGTTTTTCAATGTTAGGAAGGAGGAACTTTTGTATTTTTCATTATTTGAACAGGTTAATTCATGTATGATCTATGATATGAGCAGGATTTCGGACCACGAGTAGCCGAAACTAGACGAGCAAACCCGAAAAGCAAGCCTCACAAAGCCGTTACATAAGCCCTAAGCCGTTACATAATTTAAAATGTACAGTGGTACTCACGGACTTACTAATATTGTAACTGTCAATTTGTTTGTTTACGCACTAACTGCTCATCCGATTGTCATGAAATCTTGTACACATATTAAGAGGAAGACAGAAAAGGATAGAGGGTATCGTTCATCTAGAGAAAAATACGACTTTTGAAGGATATATGGTTTCCAACGCGAGCAACGCCGTGGACGAAATAAAGCTTAGCAATGAAATAAAGGCTCACACGTTAGAGCATCCAACAAATATCACTTCTTAGGGCTTACATAAGCCACGTAACTAAGTGGCTTTTAAACTAGGACTCGACAGCGGAAACACTCATACTTAAGTCAATAAAGCCCTTATATATAATGGGACATCCATGAATTACGACACACACATTAAAATATGTGACGTCACACTATAAGTCACAAAAATGTGACCAGCTGTGACAAGGATGGGAGAGGGGTAAAAAAAATCATGAAAATCGCGTGACGCAATTCAAATGACGAAATGACATAATGACGAAAAACCTATAAAGGAAATTAATTACTACGGTTTGTTTCATAGACATTTATATTATTTAACGTTATAATAGCGTTATAACGATAATATACTTTGCGTCGTTTCTTTTCTTTTCTTTGCGTCTCGACACTAAGTGGCGACACAAAGAATTTACGCGAACGCATAACCAACATTAAACCGATATTAAACGTCGTATTTCCACCAATACATTAGCTTAAATGTATATAGAGGGGATGCCTTTATCGACTTTTACGATAACTGCCCGGATGACAGCTCCTTTACGTTACAAATTGAAAAATAATGGGGGGAGATTGCTCCGCCGGCGGAATAAATATTTATTGGCACGGAGAGGAATCAGATCATTACCGACGTATACTATGTCATGAGGGTTTTAGGGCACATTTATCGAATGGCCTGTTTATTTGTGAAAAAAATGGTGTAGCCTTCAGAATCGTCTATTTTTATATTTAGATAGAGCTGGCTAGCACCCTGTTTATTACGAGTCAATGCATGATATGTATCCGATGTTATAGCAAGTATTGCATTACTACATAGATTAAATGAATCGCGTGTTACCATATATACAAATGATTCTGAGGCGGTACGAAGTGCGTCTAGTCAGCTAGTCCGAAATAAAAAGATAATTGCTTAGGTTGCTGTAGTATGATCTAGGTATTTTTTTATATCATTATAGGCTGGCGTTTGACTGCTATCTCACCTGATAGTAAGTGAGATGCCGCCTACGATGGAGCACGCTTGCCTAGAAGAAGCCTTTTCACTCTTGACTTGAATAGTCCCAAGTTGTAAGTGTCAGGGAAAATAGACGCTGGAAAAGAGTTGCACTCCTTAGCTAAACTAATTGAGTCAATGCAAATTTGAGATAATGGATTCAGTCTACATTTATATAGAATTCTAACTATGTAAATCGTCTATCAGCTAAATGAGTACCATCAAAATATTACGCGCAAAGCTATCTAAAAAGGAAACAATTCATTTATGATCGAGTACAAGAAATACCTTATTTAATTTTGAACTAGCTTGTCGTAACTAGTTTGGAAAAAGTGCAAGCTAATTGAGTCAATACCAATTTGGGACGATGGATTGATTCTCCGGATCTATGTAGGAATAGTATCTCCTCTATCTATCAGCTAAATGAATTCCATCGAAATATTACCCGCGAAGCAATCCGTGATCGTATTGAGCTCGGTTACATCTCATTCGTTCACTCATTCAGTCATTCCATTAATTCGGTTAGTCAGTTTCGCTCTTCAGATCAATTCCGAAGTCCCGCCCGGAAAGATAGCTACTGAATGTTTGAAATGTTTAATTTTACTCGACTTGTATTATATATAAAGGTCCTACGTTGGCGTCCTTATATATTCTTTTACGTATTTAAATACGGTTGACTACATCAAACCCTGTGGTTAGTGAGTATTAGCAATTATAAAAAGGACTCCGCCAAATTACTTAGTGTAGCTACATTGGATATTCGTTTTAGTTCCGTTTCATAGGTTAGACATGGCATTGGGACAAATTCAATTAAAAATCACTTAAAAATTGTCAATATGAGCTACACCCGATTGAAACGCTGCCATAACTGAGAAGATCCATCAAGAAACTCAGTTGTTTGTTTTTATCTATTGATCAAACATATTATTTTCCTGGCAAAATAATAACTTGCCGAGCTCGGTTCAAAGTACGATGCCAAGTTTTAAGGCAATATGATCAAATTTGAGTCACATAATACATAACTTTGCGACCAACTCAACTGAATGCGGTGATTAGTCAAGCGGGAACTGTACGCTCCGCTTACCACGACTGGCGCTAAGATTCTCACGTATTGCAGCATGACTTGCATATCTTGGAAATTAAACGCTATTCCGTGCGTAACCGACGTTTTACATATTGTATAAATGTTGATTCTTTTTCACATTTCACGAAAACAATAACTTATCAAGCTTGGTTGTTTGCTATACCCAGTTTTAATGCAATATTACATAACTTTGCGACCAACTCAGCTGAATGCGGTGATTAGTCAAGCGGGAACTGTACGCTCCGCTTGCCACGACTAGCGCTAAGATTCTCACGTATTGCAGCATGACTTGCATATCTTGGAAATTAAAAGCCAGTTCGTGCGTAAGCAACGTTTTACAGAGTGAATAAATGTATCTTTTTCACACTTGACTAACCCTTTAATGTAGTACGGGTCGGCTGACTGGCTGACTAAATAGACAACATATGAACAGACTATAACGCTAATCAACGCTTGCACACTCATAGCCCCTAGGATTGCCTATGTCGTGGGTGGCATGGACAACACACAGAGTCAACAACACACACCCGACCGAGAACACAAATTGAAACTTATCATGCAAATTTCTGCCTCGCTGGGAACCGGACCCTTCGAACGGCAGTCCAGCATGGTGACCATTGCGCCATACGGGTCGTCAAATAAAGGGTTTATTGTACGTTCCGCTAACGTTACCAGGTTATTTAACTTTATAGACATAGACAATATCTCTATGTATGCATATACTATGTATTTGTAAATGTTCTATCTTAAAAAACCGATGGTAATATTGCGTAATATGTAGCTACCGACCTACTTTTTATCTAGCTTAAATAACTATGGTAGTCACGCGAGAACGGGGTGTTAAGCTTCGTTTGTTTTGACCTGCATGTCTAGTTTATTTAATTTCTAGATTTCTTTCTCATACAAATAAAATTTTTCAGCGACTGCTGCGTTGTATTACTTTTGTAATGAATCTACAATCAGCTAGAAAAAACGGACTACACAATAAGAAATTTGTATTGAAAAGTATACAGACAGAGCATATCTTCAGAAAGGTCCTATGTCAACGTTAATGTATAATGTTATTTATTTATATAATCTTAATTCGAACTTAGATACACAATATACAATAATGAAAGCAAAGTTGTCATTAAAGTTGTTATAATGCCCCAAATTATAAATTACAAATTAATGGCCCAGTAACAGTCATATTATATGTAGGTACTAACAGTAGTCCGTGGCGTTACCCGTGTTATATATGAAGTAATTTTATTCCAACTACTTTCCACTTCTTTCTTTCTGACTACTTATAATTACACTTTGGCCAATTTATACAATATCGTTATAAATTATAGCCTATGTGCTATTCCGATAAACAAGCTATATCACTGTAAAATTCCACCTAAATCCACACCAAAATTCAAATTTTTTTTGTGTGAAAGAGTAGCAAACGTCCTCACAAACTTACGCATTTACTCGTATAATATTAGTGCGTTTAAAAACGTTCAGTTTCATATAAAAACTTAAATCTTAAGAAGTTATTTTCCGACTGCTCGGAACAAAAGATACAATGGGCTATGCCCTTGTATTTATTAGTTGTCAATCGAAGCTTTTCTTGCTCTACATAATAATAATGCTTGATTAATTAAGGTATTTTTCTTTTAATTTTCTTAAAAAAATAGTCTACGCAACAGAAGCCGCGTCATAATCTAGTAGTTCATTTTATACACTATCTTTTATGGTTTGTAGATTATAGGTCACCTCGATATCCACGTATTGTGGAAAAACTTGATTAAATACAATTGATTCTAACAATAAATAGATTAAATGAAAAATGGTCTACACAAATGTAATCGAATAACTTTTAATGGATTAAAATCATCCACAATAATCTAGAATGTTTATGTAATCACTTTTCAGTACTTCGTATTGTTGTAAACCCATTATTTCTAGACCTTGAGGGCTAGGGCTATCATAGTTTTAGTAATTACTGGTCTAGTGCCTATATTATTTTATTAAAAGGGACAATAATTGTCGCTTACTTGTCTAACTTTCAGTCTGTGGTGGAATGAAAAGTTCCAATGTCACTTTCGTTCAATGGCAAAGAGTCATTTATGTTTTATGTTTCAAAAATAACGTCGGAGACGGCACGAAAGGGTTTATGTAACAACTTAACGAACTGGTTAGTGGCCAACCACTATGTCGGATGTTTTCAAACACAATGTTTCAAACGGTTTAACGACTGCTATCTGTCCATAATAGCCGGGACCGACTGCTTAACGTCCCCTCCGAAGCACGGATACAGCATTATTTACAGTATAAATACAGTTTTAAGTAGATGCATTACGAGAGACCGCAGTACCGCACGAATTTCACGAAATTTTACGTTGCGTTGAAAATTCAATTAAAACCAGAAATAAATAGAAAATTACTATTTACGTAATAAGCTTCAGTGTTGAGTTTTCGGTCATATTCGTGTTAACACATCAAATAATACATCGTGGCTTGCGGTTTTAGTTTTAATTACTGCGACCTTAAATATTAATTTAATTTGGCGTGGGTTTGTGGTGAGCCGTATACAAGGATTTATAATTTGCGTGACATCTACATTTGTGTAAAGTCCTTTGATTATAATGGAGGGTGGTGACAGATTTAGGGGTGGTCAAGAGGTCAGAGTATAGTGAAAAGGTGATGGGTTCGAATCTTACTACCGATGTAAACTCACTTCTAGCATGTCATTGAGAACAAAATTCCCAGGAGGTATCTAGTACGAAACAAGACTAATAATAATAAACATGTGTAATGGAGTATTTTATACTTACTTACTTTACAATATATGAAGTAGCAAAGGCGGGCAGTCAGAAAAATTGTAGATTTTCTGTAAAAAAACGGAAAAAAAATTCACCTTCCGAAACGAATGACTTATTTTATTCTTGTACAACAACATAAAATACCTAAGTAGCGTAAAAATTGGGCTTATATTTTTTTTACATTTGTATATTTTTTATTACTTATAATATATAGCAGCAATAATATTTAGCAGTCTCAATATTCCGTCAGCAACATTCTATTCTTGTATACAAATATAAAATAAGTAGCGTAATTTTTTATTACTTATAAAAAATATTCAGCAGTCTTGATATTTCGTTAGAAACATTCTATTGTTGTAATACGAACAAAATAACTAACGTAAAACCTTTTTTGGATTTCGTATTTTTTTTATTCCTTAAAATATATAGCAGTAATAATATTCACCAGTCTCAATATTCCGTGAGCAATATTCATTATTATTATATTAGTATTTTTTCATTTTGTTTTTTTTTATTACTTCTAAACAATGTTCAATATTCAGTCAGTGAGGAATATCGAGAAGCAATTGAGAGAACTTGACGTTGGCTTGTCATCTTGATGACTTACTTATTGTATATTTTCTTAAATCTGTTCTTGTTTTTTCAGCCGCGTCGTAATTCTTCTCTTAATTATATCCGTGTGTTATTAGATCAAAACGATGCTTCGTTTCGACGCAATCTAACGACAAGCATATAAACATAGAAGCAATATTTTTTTGATTCTTAAATAATTGAAAAGATCAATTCTAGCTTAGTTTTTAAGTAATAAAAACTTCTAAGACAGATTAAGTCATTTTCCATCTCACCTCTCCGCGCGAAACGCAAACAAATATTTCAAAGCAGATTGAAGGTCAGTAATGCCTCCCCTTAGCAAATTTGTCTAATCGTAGCATCAATTTTATACCTTTATATAAAATCACTATCAGTCGTCTGCTCGCGTTAGTTGGCTCGTGCTAGTGTAAGGGGATTAACACACCTATTTCTGCCTTATAACAGCAGTATTCTTGCTGCTGTGTTCTGGT
>DWNJ01001750.1:0-11485 GCA_018250275.1 Udranomia eurus
TAAAATACTATTGCTTATACTTACTTTACTTTATTATCATTACCTTGAAAGTATTTTTACCAACTGCCCATGTCACTGTTAAGGTCGTTGACAATGCGCCCTTAGACTAGGTAAAAGGACCTTGGTCTTAAAAAGGAGATTGTAAATAAGTTAGCGAAAAGCCGAGAATTCGCTTACATTCATTTTATACAATGTTCCGGGTATTTAATAACTACAAATACCTATTATCTATATATCTATACATTAAAAGTTTATTCCTTTTTTCTATAATTTAATTAAATAACTTAAACGATAGTTTCATATTTTTAACATAGATAATACCGTGGGAGCGATACCGGGATTATGTGGGATTTTCACCCACTAAAAACCCCTCGGTGGCCTCCTGTGCTTGGTACCCAAGAACTCCGAGGAATTGTCCCTCTCAGGGCGCGCTAGCACGACGCCTTATCATACACATATCTTGCATGGCTTGCCCCAACACCTACCACTCACAACGAGCTCCCACTCTTACCACCCCGACTCCGGAAGCTCCTTTTAATCGCCTCTTACGACAGACAAGAGGTACAGTAGCGCTTTCTTCATAATTCTTTGTCTGCAACAACTACAGGGACCAAACGTTTCCGGCATTTAATTTTTGAAGTAGGTATAAATAATATATTATTTTTCTTATTAATGGGTGGGCATTGAAAATCCTAATTGTCTAACGCCCCATTCATCGAAGCTTCCAACCCAACCGATACTTCAACTACATAGTTGTGAAGTTTTAGGAAGTTAAATCATTTCAATAAAAATCGCTTAAAAATTTTATTCAACTATTCAGAAATATTAACTATTCAGAAATGTTAACTATTCAGAAACACTTACAATGACCCGTGCAACCCATTACGCTGCGTGAGTAGTCGTAAATATTAATTTGTAATTTAAAATCATTGGTAAACATTTAATGGTACTTACCTATATCCTAATAGAATAGTTATTTTAATACTCTAGTTGAAGTCAAATGAATTTGACGTCCCACTTCTTCACTTTACCCATTATAATTTTTCAATATTAATAACATATCAAACTAATGATATTGAATGTATTGACGATCAATACAGCATAATTTTTTTATCATATACAGCTAAAAATAGAAAAATGTAAATGTAATGTAAAATTTTACTATCAATGTAATATTCTGTCGGTTTTTTTCTTCTGGTCTACCATCGCCTGAGAACCTGAGGGCGTTGAAAGCCGATGTTCACTTGCCAAAGGAAATGTATAATGACGTTCGTTAAGTATATTTGTATACCTTATAAACATGTTATCCTGAAAAGATCGTGTTTCACCATTCAAGAATCGAAAGTTGTTAATTTAAGTTGACAACGAATGTTAGTGTTAAAGATCAGCTAACGCTTTAATCGCGCTTACAAAATATTCGATCTTAGTAATAATATGTTATCCATGTATCACAAAACATGCGCATGTGTAATGCGCATGTTTTCCCTCTCCCTCTACATCCACTCACAAGATCAAATCTAGATTATTTATTTAAGTAATACTGCATCAAAACTAATTTGAAATCATATTAAACCTATTTCAATATCATTTCTCCACACCAATATATGAAATATGCAAAGAAACGAAGAATCGTTTGGAAGCTTCTGCATCCAATGCAAATCTATAATTTATAGATGTAACCAGTATTCTCATAAGGAAAAAATACAAAGAGTATACATTGGAACATAGATTTACCAAGGTGACTGTTTCGCACGTGACTAGATGATTAATATAATTAAAACTAGGACAAAAATAACGTTTTATATAAAGGAACATATTTTTTAAGTTACTGGTATACAACCCAGCTAAAGATAGGGATGGTGCCTCCGGACTCCAGAGTCAAAGTCGGAGTCATGAAATGTTCTACCACATTCAAACCAAAAACAACATTATAATTACATTTTACAATTGAGAGGAAAATTTAACAATATTGTTCAGTACAGCACCATAGCACATTACGACAAATACACATATAAATAGTATTAATATTTTTTATGTTTTGCACTAGCTATTTTGTAAAATATTCGTTCACACTCAAATCATAATCATCATATTATAAATACATGAAGCAAAAAGTCTAAGAACGAGTTTTACGACAATAACACGAACGAAGTATTAAATTTGGCACAGTCAAAGTCTATACGAATAAGAACTTCCGAGAGATAATATTTTATGTAATAAAACATTAGAAATACATTAAATTATCAAAAGAAACCATTACGCATAGAACCATGCCATTGACGCACACACGCACACGTATATAGACACCTGTTATACACTGAACGTCATTTCAATACTGAATCGAGAGTGACGGAAATGACAAACAATTAATGCCGTTTTGTGTAGTCAAAAGATACTTTTTTATTGTTCTATGGGTATAAATGTAAAAATATTTTACAGCTGATAATTCTATGATATAGGTCGATTTTTGTCGACCGCTAGGGGACTATCTTTACTACCTGTAACCTAAAACCCAAAACCCGATATCTTATCTTATCTTATCGAACATGCACCTCACAATAATTAAACTAAATTAACACGAACATCCGATCATCAAACGCAACACCACGAAGAGCACAAAAACAAATCCAATTATGGTTCAATTGTCGCAGGAAACGCATCCGTGCATTATTCTGTATTGACTAATTCGCAAGGTCCGAGCAGTGTTGATGCAACGTGGGTTGAGAAACGCCTCGCATGGTGCTACACATCTAGCGAGGAAGAGTAGAATCTTTAAGAGTGTTTTCACGTGAAAATGCTTGCATGCTCATTGCGGCATTAACCTCCTAGAATGTATAAAGAATCAAATGTTTTTATTCATTACTAGCTGACCCGGAGAAGTTCGTACCGCCTCCCCGTCCCTGTCCCACAACTTTTTTTATTTATGATTACTTATTTACCGATTTTTATTAAACTATCTTAAGAAGCTTACCCCAATACATCAGTGAAAACATTCATATCGGATTCATATCGGATCAGCCGTTTCTGTAGACAAACAGACAAAAATTCTAAAAGTATTTTTTTGGATTCTTGTCTCTAATAAAGACCCTTAAAAGGGTTTTCTCTTAGGTATCTTCCATGTACAGACAGCAAACTCCTTTATTATCACAATCAGATTTATTATATGTGTATAAGATATACAAATACACTCAATGAACGTCATATTATACATTTCCATTATTCAGAGTAAGATTCTTTCAATGCCTTCAGGTCCTAGTTTATAGATTAGAAGTAATAAGATTAGAGATGAGAAGAAACAATACAGAAGATAAGTTTGAAAGTGGTAAAACCCCTTACAGTTCGACCCCGGAGGCGCCACCGCCACACCTATATCTACGTAATATCAGCAGTGTCCTTACTGCTGTGTTCTGGTTTGAAGGGTGTGAAGGGAGACACCTTATCGAGGCGTTTCATCTTAGTCCTCAGGGGTAGCAAACTAACAACGCATCTGTAGTCGATTTTAGAAAGAACTTCCATCCTGTCTTGGGTTTTACAGATGTCCACCGCGGCACTGAGCACTTACCAGGTGGACTGAATCGTTTGCTACTTCCATTAAATAAAGAAAAAGGATCCACGTACTCTCTGTGAGATAAAGCCCAAGTTAAGAATTGAGTTACTTTTGTGCGTTGTATTACAAACTTGATTTCACAGATTTATTCCTCAAAATATAAATCACCATCTCTTCAATGTCTTACGCAACTTCCATTAAAGGCAGACTAAGAGCATGCCCGCTTCGCACACCCTATCATAAAATAAAAACAATATCCTATAAATAGAACAAGTGCCTGATGCATAATGTAAATAAAGGAAAATGCGCAGCTCATGTATAACAAGCCAACAAGTACCTTGCAGAAATACAACAGCATTTATAACAGCATACGAGTACATACTCGTAGATAGGAATACGTTGTCTACTAGAACCTGGCGTCCTTTTTTGCCGACAGGTACAACAAAGCCTTAACCTCAAGAATCAAGAATGAGATGAGTAATCGGACATAAAAGATAGTATACACGATGTCAGTCATTTAAAAATAGACTTTATAGTTATCGAGTAAGATTTACAAAGGCGTAAAACTGCGTGCCCTTCGAACATCGAAGCCGTTGTTGTAGGTGTGCAATATTTATATTACGCCTGTCAGACCGAACGTACGCGTCCAGTGTAATATTGTCAAATTATACTCATAAATATATTACTAAAAAAGTAAATGCATTTATAAATTTTTTTTTATATCTTTAGAAACCTGTATTAAAATAAATAAAGTACTGAAAGGAATATCTTCATACCACGAATTGAAAATTATTGAATAATAATTGGCCATCTCGATTGAAAAAAAAACAGTGTATCAGCTTTAAAAAAAAGTTTCATGTTGTAATCATTCGAATATTAGGGATGTGAATCCATTCCATTATTTAAAATGAAGTGTCACTTTTTTTATTGACCAAAGATTACACATATGCAGCCATGTACAAAACAGTGAAAAGTGAACAGTGAAAAAAGTTTTCAATCATGAAATGGGTGGCGCTGCTTTCATTGATAGTGGCGAATATAGTGAAGCTGCCATCACCGATAGTGAAGACTGAGAATGGACTGGTTCGGGGCCGAATCAGCGACAATGGTCGGTTCCACCAATACTTCGGCATTCCGTATGGAACTGTCAATCAGAAGAATCGATTTCAGGTCTGTTTTTGCCTTTATGACTAATTTTTTAAATCTTTGGTTGGTATGGTCTGTTAAGTCCTGGTTTGAATTTTCTGAATAAATAAAATGGCTTTATTAAGCTTACTTCCAATATAAAATCTAAATATTATTATTTAGCGAACTGATAGCGATGCACAGGGTTGTTGTCATATAGACCCTGACAGTGTCGTAACCAAAGTAATATAAACATGGATGGGTATATAATTAAATGTGACAACCAAAAACTTATATGTATTAAAATATAAAATATCCCATACTAAATATAAATAAAATTTAAGTGTCTGTTTGTAATTCGAAGTATACAACTTTTCACTAAATGCATATGAAAGTATATACCATACTACTGTCTGTTTGTTTGTTCCGACTACATCTCAGACACGGCTGGACTTTCATTGGTGGATAGCTGATATTATAAGGAGTAACTAAGGCTACTTTTATATTTAATATTACCGAGATCACGCGGGATAAGCTGCGAACAGCAGCTACTCGTAAATGTAAATGTCTTCGGTTTATATGTCGCTACTTTCCCACGCGGATATCCTGGATAAGAAATTATCTAGGAATGATTTTGCGGGAAAACTCAAGGACTAATCTGAATTATGTTGTTCAAACAAAAAAGATGGCAGTATCTCAGAGCCTGACACAACAGACTGAGGTCTGTGCTCGTAAGTAATCAATCTAAAAATAGAATTTTGCATTATTGCCTCTGAGTAAGTATCTGCAATGTGTGACGTGGTCCGACTTGTAGATATGCCTAGCCTGTCTGCATTTGGAATTCTTTAAATTTTTTGGAAAGTCAGATAGTTAATTTTTGTTGTTATGGATAAAAGACACAATAATTATGATAATATAATTAAACCCAAAGCATTATATGAGATAGACCGACAATACGCCTGTTCCTGCCTGTTCTGTGATGTGGTGTAAATACCGAATAGGAATGCAAACCAAACCAGAAACTAATATTACATATCACATCGTATTTAAATGTATTTATTGATTAATTAAAATAAGTTTTTTACTACAACGTTGAGTGAAAAAATGGGATGCAACTATGTAAAGTGTATCTTCGTAATGTAAATTCTATCAAAATTTGTAGAGCTGTTCAGGCGTGTAACAAACCTACAACATTTATTTATATTTATAATATATATTCTGCTCGCTGACCACTTTATCATTGAAACTAGGACACGGACATATAAATGTTATATCTCTCTATCGTTTACAATATCGAAATAGTATACCGATCGTTCATATAATATTTATACGCCGTATCTCAAGCAACATTTACTACTCCTGTAACTAATAATCCTAATAACAGATTTTTAAACACGCAACAGTGCACCCGAATTTTAAACATTTAATTCCTCTTCAACTAAAGTAAGGATACCAACACACTTTTGTGAAGTCTCTTCAAGAACGCTCTGCACATTCTAGAAGAACAGATAAGCAGGCGACATACGAGCGCTTGCATATTTACGAAATTGTCGCGGAGGAACCATGTTATGGTCTTATTAACGGTGGTAGAACCTTTTAGGTTCGACTGCGGAGGCACCACTACTACACCTATTTCTGTCTTATAACAGTAGTGTTTTTGATGCTGTGCTGAACACTGCTGCTTGTAAGACAGAAATGGGTGTAACGGTGGTGCTTCCGCAGTCGAACCTAAACGGTTCGGCCACATTCAACAGGTACCAAAAACGACGCAAAATTGATATGCATATTTAGTCTAGTTAAAAGAGGAATCTCCGATAGTCTCAAATTTCTGTGATTTCAAATATTTATTCTGTATTTATATTTCTTATCTTCTTAACAGAGAATAATTCGCAGCAGAGAACAAAGGTATTCCGAAAACGTATTTATTTAAAAGTAACAATTGTATGCAAAGAAGTTTTTTATATACTTTACGTAAAATACATTATACAATATAAACGGTTAGGTTACCATAAAGGCGTATTGCATAATAAAAGTAAAGTTAGGAATTTTATGATTGTTTACATTTTAACGGTTGGTTAATTAATAGTAAATTATGCAATCAGATGTATTATTCATTATTTTTTAACCTTCTTTTAAACCTCTTTAACTACATTCATAGCCATAGCCAAGACAAACAGGCATAAAGCTACTTCACTTAATTACATTTGACAAAAATCAGTGATAAGTGACAAAAAACGAACATTCAAGGCATTGGCCTTAACAATTTTTTGTCAAGGTTTCGGATAACAACTACCAGTTTTACCAGAAAATTATCGTTAACACCATAACGACAATTATCTATAACGATCATAATCACAAATCATAATACTAGAGAGTACAATACCACTGTTGTTTTATGACTGGCAGATAGCTAACGAGCATGCAGTCCATCTGATAGTAAGTGGTTACGTGATGTCCAAGGGCGGCACCATGGACATCTGTAATCAACCTAAGATAGGATCGAAGTTCTTTCTTGGGTCGTTTACTAATGCGTTGCTACCGCCTGAGGATTAAGTTGAAGCGCCTCGGATAAGTATGTCATGAGTAGAATCTCGGCTCACCAGTTAGATTTAGCATAATATAGCATAGTATAAAAATAGTTGTTCAATATAACATTAAGAGAGACAAACTTAACAAATAGAACATTTAAGGACATTGACGTCTTTTTTTTTTCAAAACTACTGTCAACTAACGACTCAATTATTCAGAACATAATCGTTCAAAGATTATTAAATCATAAATTGTAATAGGCACTTGGAAATAGTTGATTGACCAGCAGCATTTACACATTACAATTGCTTTACATAAAAAGATTCGGTCGGAGTTAAAAAAAATATAAATTGTAGATATTTTAATTTTAAAAATATATGAACCTACAGATTAAAAAGACGAATCAAGATTTTTTTGTTCTTCAATCAATTGTTATATTGGGACTCTCACGCGTGCGCCGCGTAAACCAGCAGAGATACACAAAATTAATGTACTAGAGAATTGTAGATCTACAAAAATACTTCAAAGAAGTGCGCGATAACATGTCTCTGTCTCTTATGGTTAACTAACAATAACTACTTTTATGTTAAAAAAATCATTTTAAAATATTACGTCATATTTTCGAGGCTGTTTTTCTGCTGTTGTTGCTGACGGGGACGGGGTACTAAGTGCGCCGGGTCTTATATACCTTAACACTTGCCTTCCGATAACCATGAACTCCAGGTTTTATAACACAATGCCTTCACATAACCTCAACGTGCAACAACGAGAGATCAATGTCCTTTTACAAAAGCAATCGCGTAATCATTTTAAAATTACCGGTAATTTAATTTTTTACTCGCTTATATAAATATGCCTATATGTAGCATCGAACTCGTATTCGTATACAATTACAAGCGTAGGTACTCTGATATAAGAAGTATCCCGCTTAAAGCGGATATATGCAAAGCTTTTGAAAAATCATCTATCATTATTCATTGATGTACGTTTTTTTTTCAAATTATTTGTCAGAACTCATTGTCTTATATTTCTTGGAACGTTAATTGAAGTTATTAAGTCTCTTGGTATTGTCTGTTCTCATGAAATATAGTGAATTGTGTATGATGAGATATAATTGAAATTCTTTAAAACATTAAATATTTAAACTTTTATAATCGGTGATAACGCAAGAAGCACATAACAATGCACTAAGTTCACCAAAAAAAATCTCCGGAGCTTACATTTTTGTAACATGTTTGTATTTATAATATTTGACAAATGGCTAGTACAAATTTCACCGCAATTATTATCACGAAGAAGGTCGAATATTCGAAATTCATTTTAACCTTGGCCCAGAGGTGCTAGGCATTGATTTTGTGCACGCTGTGTTCGATGTATGCAAATAAGAATTTACCAACAAAATTGTTACGTAATCATAATTCAGTCCACAAATATCATTAATTATAATTAAATAAACTAGAGATCGCCTAGCGGTCGACAAAAATCGACCATATATCATTGAATTATCAGTTGTAAAATATCTATACTTTTGTACCTATAGAATAATTAAAAATATTTTTTGATTACACAAAATGGCTTTACCTAATTGTTTGACATTTCCGATGCTCACTCTCGATTCAGTATTCAAATGACATTCCGTGTAAAACAGGTAAGTGTGCGTCCAAAGCATGGTTGTATCCGTAAAGGTTTCTTTTAAGAATTTAATGTATTATTATATAAAAAAATTACTCTATGCACTCTGCTTCTCTATATAAACTTTAACTGTGCCAAATTTCATACTCCTTCGTTCGTGTAATTGTCGTAATAATCGTTCGTAAACTTTTTGCTTCACATATTAATATGTAGATTATTTATTTATTAGTATATAATTAAATAAATGTATAAATTGGTTTCCGGGATACAGTTCATTGTCAATTAAGCATCTATAAATTAAGTAATTAATTAAAATAAGTATTCAAAATTGTACTTTCCAGCCTTGTCAGATTTATTTAATGAATGAAGTTGGTAACATTATTATAATTTTAATTTCAGGCACCACTACCACCTCCAAAATGGGAGGGAATTTTCGAGGCCATCGAGGAACACGCAAGATGTCCTCAGAAAATGATGGGGATCGTAGTAGGTGATGAAAATTGTTTAAAGTTGCATATATATACACCAATCAACTCGAACCCTAGAAGTGCTGTGCCAGTTATGGTATTTATACATGGAGGTGGCTTTTTTGAAGGAAGTGGTTCCCCATTACTCTACGGAGGGGACTATTTCGCCGAAAATGGTGTTGTTTTCGTTGGAATTAATTATCGTCTACGCGTCGAAGGATTTCTTTGTCTTGGTATAAAAGAAGCACCAGGAAACGCAGGGCTCAAGGACCAACTGGCAGCACTTAAATGGATTAAAAGAAATATCAGAGCTTTTGGTGGAGATCCAGATAATGTAACTTTATTCGGAGAAAGCGCAGGAGCCGCGTCGACTTCGCACCTCATTTTGTCTCCAGCAGCAAGAGGTCTGTTTCATAAAACAATTTTACAGAGCGGTGCAACCATAGCTCCATGGGCTATTCAGCATGATCCTATCGGGACAGCCAGCAAATTAGTTAGAGAATTTGGCTACAATACAACCGATCCCCACAAAATATACAAAATATTGTCGAAACGTTCTTATGATGAACTAATTAGTACAATCAAGTACACAAGACATAAAAGCCACATCACGTCGGAGATTCTATTTGTTCCTTGCGTAGAGAAACCTATCCAAGGCATTGAGCCAATAGTGACAGAATATCCAATTGACATAATATTATCAAAGAACTACACAAAATATCCAATGATAATTGGATTCAACGACAATGAAGGAATATACTTCACCGCGTTAAATTTCGGTACGAGCTTGAAGCGGGTAAATCCAGTCGACCTCCTTCAACCTGATCTGCAGTTTCCGTCTGAAGCCGACAGAAACTCCATAGCAGAGACGATAAGAGCATATTATTTTTCTTCTGGAAAAGAAGAAATGATAATGGACATGGTGGACCTTTATTCGGATCTACACTTTAAATTCCCGACGATAATAGAATCAGAAATGTACGCAAAGACGACTGACAAACCAATATATTACTACGTTTTCAAATACAGTGGGACCTTCAACATGCCAAAGATGATATCTCTTCTGGGGTCAGCGAGAGGGGCATCTCATGCTGACGAGCTGTTTTACATGTTCAGGCCACACGTGATACCGTTGCCCCAGAGGTACATGGAAGGCAACATGATTGAACGGATGGTGACACTGTGGACAAACTTTGCAAAATACAAGTAAGTTAACCCAAGCATACAAAAAAATGCAATGATATTGTATTTTCGATTAGTACGGTCCTACACATAACCAAAGGCACACCTAATTTTAGGCGTATGTTTACATGGAGATTGATGATCTCCTTAATTTATTGGCAAAGGCCCATCCCATCGAATCTGAATATACGAGTATAATTATATTATATAAACATTATTACATGAAATTATAGACAGCGAATATATCAAGGTAAATAATTCATCAGATAACATTTTTTATTTGTATCATGAACATTTTATGTTTTTATCAAAATTGTCACTATACATGCGTTACACAACAACTATTACGGCTGTTTCTCATTTGCGTTTCAGCAAAAACAATAGAACCGCCATTTTCTTTTGATCCCATGAATATTTACTATGCAATATTCAATGGACGTCCCAATTATGCACTAGTGTAGCTCCAGTAAAATTTTCCAAGTCATTGTATATTTTATATCGTAGTAGTTACACCTACAGTAAAACCTACTAATAAAAAGCAATTTATTCAGAAAATTATCTACTCGTATATCATTTACTCTTAACTCAATTTCAATATTGCAATCAGTTTGAAATTGGAATATACGGAATAAATAATAATTGGAATAAGTTTTAAGTTTTCAGTTTACAGAAAAAGTTAAAACTTAAATGTTTTTAAAAGAATGTGTAAACTCTTTGGATAATTATGTATTTTAAATTGATCTACGTTAAGATCTCGTAATCTCGTATAAGATAATTTAATACGTGAAATACATATATTCAAAAGTAATTTCCTCAACCGGTAATATGCTACTATTACCTGAGTTAGCAAGGTCGTCAACTTATGCAGCTTGTACAGGAAAAACGTTAACAATAAATAATCACAA
The DNA here is from genome assembly GCA_018250275.1 of Udranomia eurus. Classification (NCBI taxonomy): domain Eukaryota; kingdom Metazoa; phylum Arthropoda; class Insecta; order Lepidoptera; family Hesperiidae; genus Udranomia; species Udranomia eurus. The sequence continues at coordinate 11,388 of DWNJ01001750.1, forward strand.
TATACTTAATAATATATAAATAATCACAACATATAAACAAAATTAACCTAGAGAGTGAGGTAGTAATATATTATTAAGTATATTGTGATTATTTATTG
>DWNJ01001751.1:0-11484 GCA_018250275.1 Udranomia eurus
TTCGATCCTGTCTTGGGTTGATTATTACAGATGTCCATGGTCAGCAGTGACCACTTAACATCAGGTGAACTGGATGCTTGCTTGCTACCTCACCTACCTAATATTTTATCCAATTCAAAGAAAAAAAAACTATTTTCAGTTATAATTACATGATGTTCACATTGATTACTTATTCCTATTGAATTTGTTTTAAGTTCTTTTTTTTTAAACATGTGCATTTAATGCAAATGTTAAATATCATATACAACCATCAGAGCAATAATAAGCTAAACCTAAGACAATTACTAAGAATGAAATATTGAATGTTTGTGAATGTATTTAATGTAGACACAAAAATTAAATTTAAACTAACCTATGTTTGGATACTAATTTCTCAATAGATTATATCATAAACCTATGAGAGTTGGAGAGATGGACGCTTTGGTGCCAATGGCCTCATATTAAGTTCAAATAGCCTCAATAGTTATTCCATTAATATTTGTGTCTGTGATTGTGTATGTATTTAGTACGATAGTCAGAGCCTGTAGGAGAATTTGTGTATTTTTAGGTTGTAGAGTCTTACACAATAGGAAGGGACCAGTTTGGTATGGAAAAGGAATTTATTGTGGAAGTGGTACAAAATTGTCCAAACCCAGCATGTAGATACTACAAAAATCAGTTGGAGATGACACAAAAATCCATTCAACAGCATTTGGCACAGCCTACATATATTCCAGGTAGAAATATATTTTTTAAACAATTACTAAATATAAAACTGATTTGACTATTGTTGATTTATAGATGGAAATATGTTATAACACTATTTGCTCATACAGTATCTCTAAAACTTATGTACCTAATTGAGTAAATAGTGGTTTGTTAAAAAACTTGCAAATGACCTGTTTCAGAAGATTATAAACATTAACATTCAAGAATTGAACAATATTGGCCACCATAGTAGTATAGAACCTGTCTGCTAGTAAAACATTTTCATGCTAGCCATTCATGACAAAAGATTGGTTGGCATCATGGCGACTTGTTCATACATTCACTATGGGAATCTTGATTAAATTACTTCAAAAAACCCTGAATTGTTGCATCCACTTACTGAAATTAATGTTAGCACCTTATTTATAACACACATTTACTAAGAATGTGACTATTCTCATTGAAAAAGCCATAATGCTAATGCCTTATTCTTCTTAGAAACGTGACAATTCTCATTGACAGATGCTGGCAGTTCGAACTTGTCTGACAGCCAGGCGGTGGAACGCCTGCTGCGCGGCACCGCGCTCGCGCAGGATTACCAGCTGCCCCTCGCGCCGCATCTCGCCGCTCTCAGTGAGTTGTTATGTAAAAATCGCTTCTTTATATCATTATTGAAATGTCACATTTGCGGTATCGGAGATTTAAATTTTCTTGCCTGCTATCAGTGTAGAAACATAATGCCACACTTGATATGATACTTTTGTATGTATATGAATTTGAAACCTAATACTACGTTATACCTTATAATTATTTTAAAATGATTTCAATTAATGTTTGCAATATTGCTGAACACATGTATGAACGTAATTTCAGCGGGCTTAACTGGTGACAAGGCTGACCGTCGGGCTCAAGAGAAATTGTCGCAGCACCAACAGATGTTACTGCAGCAGCACCAGACCAGGTCGATGGGCCACCAGTCCTCCATGGACAAGTACAGCCACTCCCAACAGAGGTCGTCCAGTTCCTCGCAGGGCAGCTTGGAATCTAAGTCGAAACATCACTATAGCGATGAACACAAGTTGACTGACTTTTTGAGGTAGGTTTTAACTCAAATAAAGTATTTTTCTTTTTCTAAGTTTTTTGTCTTTCTTATCTTTTTTTCGTTTTTAGGAAAATATGTACCATACGCTACAACGCGCGGAGAACGATAAAACACTAGGTTTCTAAATTTTGTGAAGTAGCAACATTTATGTTTTTTTGGTTAAAGAATTTTAATTCTGAGTCCTAAGGTTTTGTTTGAAAAAAAATATCCATTATTAGAATATTTAAATCTAATATCTTCATGTAATAGATATAATACAATATGCATCGTCCAGGGCCAACTTGGAGAGTCTAGAGTCGTTGTCTGGCGGCGCGCTGGGCGGCGCGCTCGGCGGCGCGTTGGGTGGCGCGCTGAGCGGTGCGCTGAGCGGCGCGGTGGGCGGCTCGGCGAGCGGCTCGGCGCATGGCGAGCGAGCGGTGGGCGAGCGCTCCGAGCGGTCTGAGCGCGGCGAGCGAGGTTCGGCCAGCGGGGCGGCTGGTGGCCAGGTATATTACCACTACTAATACTTTTGATATTGTCAAATTGATAGTGTGTTTCTTAAAAAAGAGATTTATTTAAGTGGTGGAGTTGGGTGAGAATGTTTATTAAAATTGATTTAAAGGTAAATATTGGAAAGTCTTTAAGCTGTCGAAAAAATGAAGAAAGTTTCACCCGAAATAGTGAAGCAAAAATATTAAATTTGAATTTTCTTCCTTAAAATGTTTATTTCATTCACTTAGATCCATTTAAAAAACTTTCTGCAACTATGCGACGACAACGACGAAAACCATAAAAATTAAAAAAAATGTACCATGGCCAAGTTAGTCTCGGTGAATCAGTGTACTATTATCTTATTACTATTATCCATTACTGTAACAAATAGCCTACTCAGTTACTTGGATCTTCTCAGTGGAGGCTGCGTTCCGGTGTAGCTTTTAAAAATGTAACATTGACAATTTGTAAGTACCCCGTTACGCCTATATAAAACATATGTTTTAAAAATTTGTATTGCAATTCAGGAGCGCGTGGTGCGCGCGTTCGCGGAGCTGGCGCGCAACCTGCAGCGCATGCGGCCGTGCGTGCGCCCCGCCATGTGCAAGCCGTACGGCAAGCAGAGCGAGCAGCTGCAGAAGAGTCAGTATACTAATGTGCTTTTTATTTTACTTTTCTTTATTAAAAATGTTTTTTCTTTTGCTTGGTTCTAATTTTGGGTTAGTCAGCTGCAGGACAGTCAGTATACACAATAGTGGTCTTTTTAAAATGTTACTTTATTTAATTAATGTTTTTTTTTCTTTCACCAGCTGTAGAATAGTCAATGGGCAATAGCACTGTTATCCTTTTTTAATTTACTACTGATTAATAAAATTAATCTTTTTTTTTCCTACATAATCTTTTGATCGGCCACATAGAAGAGTTACATAGTATCAACTTCGTTACAGTCTATTTTTGAAATACATTTTTATTAAAACCTGTTGGTAAATTCGCTATGACTCAGCAGTTGCCTTTTTGGCTATAAAACAATTTTGCTTAATTACCATATGCACATTGCACATGTTTATATTTTTTTACATTAATTAAGTAGCAAAGCCTAATGTTAAGCGGTTTCTGCCTTCCTTGGCCATCTGTAACAACTTCCAGAGAAAACTGGAGAAAACTCCTATCCGTCTTTATTAACCGCCATCCCTATGTTCCATCACTTTTACTTTTTAATTTTTTTACTCACACTGAAACAATATTATTTGACACTTATTATTTGATTATTAAGTAATAATCAAATAAATAATTACCCAATAATGATTCATTTGTTGCTTGCAGTACTGCTGGACACCATACAGTTGGTGCAGTCTCTGAGGAGTTACTTGCCGCCACCTCATATCCAGGTCACTTCATGGAAAAACGATGATAAGCTTCGGTGAGATTTTTACTATCAATATTTTTTGTAACATCCACAAGTAATACATCACGATACTTAATCGGAACGGCATTGATGTCGGTCTGGTACTGTGGAGATATATAGTACTTGATCTAACCTCTGATTTTTATTATATTAATATTAGAGAATGTTTTATTATATTTGGATATTCAAAACACGAATTTACATACAAGCCAGTGTGAAAATTTTGAAATATTATCAGTTTCAATCCAAATAACATTTCAAGCAGAATCATTATTTACGTTAATCTATTTATTGTAGTCTGTTTATTGTTTGTGTAATACAAATAATTTACTGTTTACTCCTTTCCTTTCAGTTCCAACAATATGGAGGAGCTCGAGAATCGTAAGATAGTGAGCGGCAACTAGCCCCCGTACGACGCCTGAACGACGGCTTGAACACATTTCACATCACACTTAAGATATACCTAGTAAGTAGCGCAGTGTGATCGTCAACGGTCGATTATATTCTTGTAACATTACGTAGATTTGACTACTCGGTAACTACTAAAAAAGTAAAACAATTTCTCAAGGTATCGATTGAAAAAACTAGATGTATGATCTATTAGGAGATTAATGAATTTATGTTATGCATTCTTGATGTATTTTGTTCTTAATATATAAGACGACTTTTATTATTATGATCTATTGTATCTGTCTATTATGATATTGATATTTATATACATAAACGCATTTCTTGCACTGCATAAATTAAACTTCATTAATATGTAGATAAGATATGTTTATATAGACTCAATATTTTATTTATAACTTTCCTACTAAATAATCGACCGATGACATATATTATTGAACATTATCACTATGCTAGTATAACTTACTCATATCTTGTATGAACCTTTTCTTGTATTAGGAACTCACAGTTTGTGCTCAGCATTTCCGAGAATTTTCAGCAGAGAGAATATGTAAACTGTCGGCTGACTGCCCAAACTCATTAATGGCATAAAAATATTAACTAACGATTCTTATATATATATTATATAAAACTCGTCAACGCCAGTTCATAACTGGTATTGATCGAATCGAATAACAGCAATTTATAATATTTATCCATTAATGAGTTCATGCAGTAAACCGAAAAATAATCTTGTTTAAAAATCTGTTTTCTAAATTATCACTATATTAGCAGTAGATCATTTTGAAGGGAAGTTTGAATCCTTATGCTTACAAATACAATACTCTAGATGTGCAATAGTCATGTGATAGACATAATGATTATTAAGCTAAATTTGTTTCAATCTCATAACACTACAATTTGATAACAATCAAATTTAAATTGTAAAACTTAAATGTATGTGTAGAATTTGCATTTTTAGTTAAGTACAATTGTGAATTTGAGATGTGAATTGAGGGTAGGGTTTGTTTAGGCCGCGTTTGGTGAATTTTGGAGATTTTTGTAAGGTAGGTAAGATACGATGGGGCGTGTAGACAGCGGACAGTGTTTGCATTGTTACGTAACGTATAATTATATTATGTTTATATAATATTCAATAAGTTTTAAAGCACAAATTAGGTTCGATGTACCTTTATTGAATGTTCTGAATGTCTCGGGAAGGTATGGTGCCAATTGATTGTTATTCATCCTTTTCCTTCAATGTTTCCTTTTGTTAGTTATATGTAGTTTTAAAGAATTCTCAAAATAGAAAAACTATTTTGATAATTTTTTCGATAACTGGTGTATGGTGTTGTAATCATGGCTTCGTATAAAAACTCAACTTTTAAACTTTACTACAAATAAATCATAAGGTACAGTTTTGATAAATACTTTCTGTTATAGGAGGATGTTGAGAACGATGTCGGTGAATCATATTTCCTGGGACATTATATCTCTTATATTCATATATTTTGTTTGTAGTCGAATTTTCTTTTTATTCTTGTTGGTCTTTGTGGAAGCACGAGTGTTGACTTTTATCTGATCTGATTTTAATTTTTTTTTACTTATTAGTTACTGTTACGTACATTATTTGTATGCTACTTTATTGCTTTTGCTGTTATGAAGCTTTTAGATTTATTACGGATATATCTTTCTTTACATTTACATATATATTAAACAATCGTGTAATCCTGTAATTCGTCCTAGTTATGCTAAGTTTAATCTCGGTTTATTGCATGGAGTATAGAGATTAGAAGTGTCTTCTTATATTAAAATGTGTTCAGCTATATGCTGAGAATAATAGTTTCAAGAACTCACCACAACATAATAGCGTACCTTATTCTACACTAGTGTAGAAAAAGGTATGACAAGGGTTGAAATCACTCGTAACTTTTGGCACATTAGCGCCATGTAGTGTTTTTTGAAACTTTTTATATTCAGCATATAGTAGGACACTTTATTAAACTTGTCACTCATATGAGATGCCACTCTTTAATGTCTATGCTCGATGGATTATTGTCGTAAGTGCATTATTTACACTGTGATAGAGGTGTAATAGGTGTAGGCCAGAGCGAAGTCTTGACATGGATGTGAGTAATGCGTGTGTAACGGAAAATGTTACTTGTGATGTTCACTTTAATCTTCCCTTTAGATTAGAAGCACTGCGTTAAAGCGCAAATACACGATAGCCAACCTAAGCACAGACTAAGGTTTACAGACTTAAGCGCTCTATTCATTATCCATCTCTGCTGTACGTCCAAGGTCAAGGTCTGCTCAAGGTCTATTCAGCTAATAATAATTATCGACATACATCGAGCCTTTTCACTATCGTTTTTGGCATCGTGCATGACCTTGGTGGGCTGTAGAGCAAGATGGATAATAAATAGAGCGCTTAAGTGTTTGGTTGACTATAGTCTATGGATATGTATTATCTGTTGGAGACGTAGATTTGGTCATGATAGTCTGTGGGTTGTTCGGCGATCGTATATTATGTCTTGTAAAAACTTACCGTTCGAAAACACGGTCCTAATAACCCGATATAAAAAAAATCTTTTAATATTAAAATATTATAACTAACCCGCGATCCGTGAAGTTTTATCACTACAGTTTTGTAGTATTATGTCAGCTATCATCTTTGATAGAAATGAATAGTGTAAATGTGTGATTTGGTTATTACTTGCTTCAATATTTTAGATAAAGAAAAGAGGTCTAAAGATATTTTACACGCTTAGACACTGAGCCGGTGAATGAAAGTAATAAAAACTTTGATAGGGAGAAATGTTACTAACTGACTACCTAAAAACGTACTAACCGCAGATACTAAATACTAATGGCAGATATTTGTGCTGAGTGAACGTACATATATGTCGATGTGTCTCTTTAGCTATGGATTTTTCATACAGTAGAGATAAAAATAAAGCGAGTTACTACTTTATTAACCGAGTTCAAAAAAGTTGAAACACCAAAAAAGGTGTTTCTCAATTCGACCTATATATTTGTTTTATGTTTGGTCGCCGATATCTATATAAGATATATGTTGTTTATGAACAGATTTTGATGATTCTATTCTTATTTGAAAGTGTAAGCTCCCGGTCTAGTCTACTACTAGTCTAGTAGTCTACTAGTCTAGTCTAATAGCCTACTAACTAGTCTCGTTAGTTTGGTGAAGATCTGTTCGTTAGTTTCGGAGACAGACAACGGAACTCTTCAAAAAATTACCGCGAATGTCTTACGATTGCGGCACTCGCTTGTGTATGCACAGTTGGTACAATATGGTTTTATAACATAACATGACGCCTATGAAATAACCACTAGAAAGGAAGAAATAAAAAACATTTAACAAAAATTAAAACCGCCTTTAAAAAGAACAACACTATTTGACGAAGGAAACTATTCAGGAAGTCGGTGCTAGTGTCTTTAATTGAAATAGACCAAAGGCATCTACTTCCTAGTTTTCCTCGTCATATTATTTTTTTTTTTTGAAGGCGTTTTGACTTTTTTGACAATCGTTTTTTTCTTTGACTGTAATGTATGAACATTATCATAGCCGTACAGACACACCGACTTGGTAGATATTGTGATTAATTAATGACGTGCAATCTAAACTTGTATAATATCTTTGGCTTCACGTAATTAATGAGTAACGTTGAAGATCTTTTGAAATACAGATGAATTGGTTTTAAAAAATTGAATACGCCATGTCTTGTCTCGTAGCGGTAGGGATAGTATCTTATTGAAGACTGCAAGTTTTTCATGTGTTAGCTAATATGCCTGTGAATGTATAAAATTAGGTTGGGAATTTATGATGGAGTGTGAATAGGGCACGATGAGCTACTTGTACAAAAACTGTTTTTATTTATCACAAACATTTAATTAATTGTTTTGCAACACGATAATTAGAATCATATTTCGAAATTTTGTGAACAATGTTCGTAAAGCTATGTTAGTCTTATGTGATTCCTTAAATATTATCTCCAGTGTCGTCTTTTTTGTTTTAAAATTGTGATATATATTTTTTATCTCGTAACTAATACTCGGGAGACTCGTGAGTCTCGTCTGATAAAAATAAAAATTAAATATTTCATACGAGATGCACCAGTAAAGTGAAAAAATTAACGGTATGTAAGGACGTAGATTTATATTTATTTATGTGACCTTTTGAATTGGGACACTTGAATTTTGAGAGTCCAATGTATTTTTTTTTGTCTGATGATTGAATGAAATATTTGAGCAAAATTATTTATTTCTGTATATTATTTTTTAAATGGATTTTTATGTAATTTTTATACTAAATTTCGATTATTATTATTTCTTAAACTATACGATATACATCACACTTTTATTAGCATTAATAAGAAATGGAACGTAGAGGTGGTCACTTTGTTTTTTTGTTCTGCAAATTTTAATTTTTTTATATCTGTTGTATTATTTATGATTCTATGGTGTATTTGTCATTCTTATGCGAATCTATGAATTTGCTTACAAATGTTGCTATTTTCTTCAGAACATCACTTGTGGAATAATGGACTTCATAAGATTGTAAGTGCAATAATAAGGCAAAGCCTACTTTAAATTAAATTTTTTGTATCTTAGTACTGTAATTCTAAATTATAAATTAATATACATAGATAGCGCGTGTGAGCGTGTGGCGGTCATTATTGTATTAGAAATATTGTTGAACTAATACATGTTCTCGATTATACTAGGTCGTGTCGACTGTTGTCGGCTCTTATCGATTATAATATATTTAAGCAGCTTATTAATTATTTTCTCATTTTTGTATGTTTCGTCTAAGATTACGTTTGTTCTCGGAATGGTTTGTAAATTACACTTGCTTGCATTTCTACGTTTAACATCATTGTATCCAAATATGTAACGAGGCTATTACATTTTCATCAGAAACTAAACATACATTTAGAATTAAGTTGCTATAACCGTCAAAATTACTCTTGGAAAAGTATTATGTTTGTATCCGAAGATTTCTCTCTGTATTAGGATTTTAAGCTTTCTAGTCAAAAATTGATTTCTCAATCTCAATTCTAACAATTGGCCCTTTTATTTATGGATTATACCATTATTTCTTTTATTATGTTGGATTTGATATAATGGATAACCCCCTCGTATTATCTAAATTTGATCTCAGTAAAATTTGGAAAACGTTTAAAAAATAAATTGTTGATGTATTTTGTGTTTCCTTTGCTTTTATTTAAATTATTGACGACTAACTGCGGTTAATGATGGTTACTTATATTGTATGTACCTATTCTAGTGTGAAAAATAGTATTCGAAATTTTAAAAATTATTATCTGGACTGTATTATTTTGGCAACTGGTTCCTGTGATAAACTTTAATGAAAACGTACGTAGGTACAGTCTGATATATTATCTGGCTTTGTCCATTTCAATAATCGGACTGGCGCCTTTTTAAAATCTTATTTCGTGTATTTGTATGGCCTTGCCATTGTAATTTATTTGCCGATTTTAAGTTAACTTGGTAAAAATATAGTGGATTGAAAGCAGTGCTTAGAATAAATAAATTAATAAATATGTATTGCGTAGTTTTATTTGTTACTTACAATTAGATTAGAAGGGATTTTACTATAAGAAGAAATAAAACTTAATATCTGAAACATTCAATTTATTGACGAAAGTTTAATACAACATCTATAATAAAATATTATTTAGTCATCTATTTGTAATTGTTTTGAATACAAAATTTCGCCATAATTTAATTACAGTGAAATATTTACTATTATTAAAATAATTACTACACATCACAATAAATTAGTCAAACGAAACGATGACTAACAAAGAAATAAAGTTTTTTTCTAAAACTGGGGTGACTTTTAAATTGAAAATTTTGTTAAACATTTGTTGAGTATACTCTTTTATTTAACCGATTACAATGTTTCATTTATGTTTAATTATGAATATTTAAAAAAGTAAACAATATATATTTACATTCGTCAAAATTAAATTCACTGAACATGCATTCTAATATGCGTATGATTTGTTTACATAAATTCGTTTACAAATTTCGCTTTGGAATCTTTAGCACCGCGCACGACGGTATCTATCAACATAGGATAGAAATACAACAGCGTCCAATCGCTTAAAATATGTTAAAAAATTACGCAACTTTCTGGAAACAAAGCAAAAGACATTTAAAATACCTAATTATTCTACAGAGTTTAAGTACTCGAGACACAGCAATGAAGGGAGAAATTCCATTAAGTTACATAGAATTATATGATTATAGAGTTTATAATATAAAGGACGACAACATACACTCATACTTATTATCTATCAGTTAAATATATAGGGTTTTAAATTTAAACGTTAACATAAGATAAGGTAACGCTTTGATGTTTCGATGCTACGTGATTTCGATAGTGTTGATGCAGTATTGTCTTTATTTTAAAAATATGTTCTATAAAAAAGTTCGATTTATTCGAATATCAAAAAGTATTTTTTTAAAAGCAGGGACTTATATACATTTTAACGAATTTAGACCAAACAATGAGAGTTAATCTTTATTTAGCGAGCAGTGCGGGTTATTTTAATCCTCATTTATATGATTCTGAAGCTTATGGTGGGTTGAGAGAGATTAGTCAGTTTTAAACTAACATAATATTAATTAAATGCTTGCTATTGATACTATTATTAAAAATTCACAGAACACATTTCATATCACAGAAATGTACGGTTAGCACTAGAAGAGGTAATTCCTTTGAAATTATCACTAAATTACTAGGCAAAGTAACCAAATAGAGAGCTTAGAAGATAAATTAGAAGACACACAGTATGCTATGTGTTTTAGCAAAATGAAAAATAAAAACGCATTAAATTTACATACCTATAGGGCATTGGAGATGATTGTAATACTTACTCGTACATGACAAAATAATACAAATAATTCCCAGCAAATTCGGTTACTTGGTCTGTATTTCTCTTTATTATCGTCTCTCGTTTGGTCTAACCGCAACATACTTGTAAACGTATCTTAAGGTTGCAGCCAGTGGCGGATTAAACAAGGCCTGCATAATATCTAGAGGCCCTTAGTTTGCTTAGGCTTATTTAGTTTGGGGCCCTTGGGTTACATTGGTTTGCAAAACAAGCATAAGGTCATGAGGACTGCCAAACAGAAGTGAAAGTGAAGACTTAAAATATTCTAATAGAATTATGAGTATATAGACCTATAAAACTTTTCTTTAAATATATATATATATATTTAAAAAAAGGTTTTTTTTACTAATAAATAGCGGCGTACTGCACACTTATCTGACAATTAAACAAAATTCAACTTTATTTTTATAGACACAACACTATTAATTATATGTCACGTGGTGAGCATGTTGGTCACCACCCGTAAGTTTTTCCCGTGCCAAACGTCG
>DWNJ01001752.1:0-11481 GCA_018250275.1 Udranomia eurus
GCCTAATTTCGTTTACACTGATACAATTATCGTATAAACATGCAAGAACATGTAGTTTAGACAATGCTAAAACTTGCAAGACGCTATGATTCGTATCGTTTGCAACGGGCCAGAAAACATGAAATAAAATGATAGTTCATTTTCACAAATGTGGTGAGTTCAGTTTCACTACAATCTCAAATTTGTCACTTCTTGTGTCATGTAGATGGGTATTTAGTCTATTCTCCATTATTTATCTATTATAACATATAATAATAAGACGGCGGGTCTAGAGCGGGGCGGAGTCGCGCGCGGGGCTCGATGCTCGCGCGCAACACGTCAGCTACAACGGACAGCCGCCTCCCTACACACACAACACATTTTTTCACTACTTTTTCAAACAGAATATTATTCTTACCGCATAATGAAGAGTTAATAAAAATCCGACTCCAAAAAAAATCGTTTCGGACACAAAAAACTGATGTAAAATGTTAATGTTTAGGTTAAATCTCTGCAACACAATTTTTCTTTTCCAAAACCGTTGATATTGTCAAAAAATAAGTTATATATTCCTCAAATTTAAATGGCACCAAACAATACAAACCTTTTTTTGAAGTCGGTTAAAATTTCTCAAGAAAGGGGTTAGGGATTTTTATGCATAGTGCAATTTTGTATTTAAATAGAGCTGATATATTCTCACTCCTTACTATGTTATTCCTTACTCTATCCTATCCCAGGTTTTAATTGTGCAATTAAATTAAACAATATCAGATGTTAAAATAACAAACAAATCGGTCAATTAATGTGGTTCATATAAAGATACAAACGCATGGAGGACCTTCAACTTTTTTAAAGCCGGTCAAAAATTTATAAAATTTAAGGATAGCATAGATAAGTCGTACACTATGCGTGTCATCTGTAGTAATTTCTTCAATATTTTTTTTTCATTTTTTCATTACTAATATTTGTTAACTAAACATGCAAAACACAGATTCTAAAACATCAACTATCATGATACGAGGGACTAAAAAAAATAATCGGAAGAAACTTCTAACTTTCAACTTGTCATTATTTTTCTACCCTACTTCATTTGTGGTTTAAATTAATTAATAACTTTTTTTAAAATTAATAACATAAACGTTAATGTTTTAGCAAATTATAATGCTGACTTTTTTATTGTATCTTGTGAATTTAAAGCGTAAAAACAATTTAAAAAATCATTTTATATTCTGCAACAGCAAGACAGAAGAATAATGACGTGAACAAGATCAATCACTGGAAAAAACATTATAAAAATTAGACTAAAACCAATTGGAAGACACAGTCATTAATTTAATAAGTGACACATTCAACTAAAACATTGTTATTGGCGAGTTATTACAAAAATATATATTAAAAAATACTTTTTTATTTAACGTTTAAATAATATGTGTCATTCATCAAATAAGGATTACACAAAACATTACAAACAAAATTAGTAAAGCTTCAAGGGAAAATAATAACACAAAAAGGTGGGTTCTAAATAGGGGGGAGTCATATACAAATTGTAATTCGAAAGCTATACAAATAGTACTAATATAATATACTTACATAAATTCCACGTTTCTTTGCCATGCCAAAATAAAATACCGGGCCGACAAATTATGCTAAAAATAACAACCTGTATATGACGTAAGTGAGAAAAATACTTAAATTTGGAATAAAAATCTGCTTTTAAGATCCACAATTTATTTTCCATAGAAACTTTACTAACAGCCAGATCCAGAAATGTGTGTAGGAACTGTAATCTAAACAGAACAAAAATGATAATTTAAATTACATTTACAACATAATTCATAATACCTAATATACTCTCTCCAATGTCTACATAATAAACTCTATATATTTATTCAATAGAGACTACAAACATCAAATATTTCTTTGACATATCTATATATTAAATCGATCGATGTTAAATGTCAAATTAACTTCTACAGAAGAATTACATAACTAGAAATACGTACGGTGTGATTTGTAGAAGAAGTTTAGTTAGTATATATATAAAAAAGTGGATATTTTCATTATAATAATAGATGACTAGTGATATTAGTATGACTTTATCGAAAAACAAATGTACATCTTTATTTGTCCTATATACTCGAATAAACTTGTTACTAAATTATATCGCAATTTTATTTTATAACGCAAATTTATGTCTGCGTGCATACTTGAATACATTTGAGGTAAAAGTATTATATAATGTGAATTAAGATATTTAGTTTACTTTTTCATCGACAATTCTCATACAACTTTTGGCACTTAACATATCAATTAGATATTTGAAAATTATCATATTATAAGAAAACTGATAAGGTGCTATTAAAGTTCGGCTAGTACAATAATTAATATCAATAGCTAGGTAAAGACTTTTGAGGGACGTGCATTTTAAGCTGGAAGATCTCTTCAATATATAATTTTATCTTGAATATATACTAATCACACAATAGTGGCAAGGACTTAAAAACTTTCCATCAATATATGAATCCTGAATACAACAAATACAATATAATTTGTATATACAGTAGGTTAAAAATTGGAAAATAACCTACATACAAATGATAAAATGTCGACAGTCTAAATCCTTTTGGCACTACATTACATATAATAATTCTATCACAGAGGGTCACACTTATGATTTCGGGAAGATTTTATGTATAAAATTTACGTACTCAACGGAATTTCACAATACTCCAATATATATTTAATTCATTACAATTTTATTTTATATATGTATATGTATTTGTTTACCACCAATGTATTGTTTATTTTATATACTTAATATACCATACAGCTATAATTACTGCAATACAAAATGGTTGACATTTTCTGAAGTATTATTTAAATTTTCACATAATATTATAATATATACCATCTAAATATTATAATCTCTCTTCTCAAATTCGTGTTGCTCTTAATATCATATGAAAAATCAGAGTAATACATTTGTCCTTACAAAGAAGTTAAGCACAGGATTTACTAATCTTTTCGGGTCATATAGATGGCGCTACGTGTACAAAGATGTTTTGTAATCATACGCATGGATTTTTTGTTTTATTTTTAATTTATTTATTTTTCTTTCCTGTTTGCTGATATAGTGTGTTTATCATTGTCATTTTTATTTATGTATGTATATGTATTATGTATAATGCAGACATGCATTATATCGGTGAATAAAGTATTTTCTTTCTTTCATAATCATTATTATTATTTAACTTATTATTAATATAAAGAGATTTTTTATAACATATACATTTGTAATACATATATCTCTGGTAGCCTTTTTTATGTATAGAACAGGTACACATAGTAACTTTAGTGCGGTAAAACATCCGATGTCAAATAATATTTTATACGACTATTAAATTAAATTGTAACTATATTTAGCATATTGTAACAAACTATAAAAATAAATAACTTCTTAATTATACATCGTTGAAAATTGACTTAATATATAAACTAGTTTTATAATATTAATATATATCTCAATTATATAATTTTTATAGCATGTGTGCAATATAATATAACTATAATTGGTTCCATTCGATGAAAATTGAGTATAGGAAATATTTAAGAGGGCTTATACACTGACCATCCGAGACACCGGTGCGACCGGACCTGATTAGTGATTGTTGCAAGTCATGGGACAACAATACAGCCGGGACATTGAAATACCCATACCGTACAAAATTAAAATGATATAATATAGCTCTTTTCATAACAATAAATGAATCTTATGACACTATATGAGAGGCATAGATATGTGTTCTGTACTAAATTTACGATAGAACTAGAAATCATAGAATAACTATCTAGTTAATATTTATCTAAGTATGGGCAGATGCACACAATTTTTATCTAAAAAAATATTACATATATACGTTACACAATAAAAAATCTAAACAAATCTAAAAAATCTAAACATAAATATAAATCATATCCGTTTAGAAATGTAATTGTGCCTTATAAATATAATACTGAGGTAATTAATTTCAAATCAATTTGTGCGTTTAGTGTATTTCATAAGCGTATTAGTGTTATACAAGTATGGTTCACTTCATAGTGTGAAAGGTGTGCAAATATTAAATAAGCTATAGGTATCATAATATTTTGCAAACGGCCTTAACTAGATTGCTGGCTATGTAAGTTTGAATGGTCTTTTACAATTCTTTGAATTCTGATATATTCCGTTACATACACACCATTGAATCACACACTGCACAAAGGTTGGAGAGAATGCTTTTAGCATTAAGACCGCCCTTAACAAATTGTATATAATCTGTATCATACACCAACATACTTATAACACAGATTAAATAAATGCATAAATAAGTAAACCTCTACATCGTTCACGTTTAAATCGATTACGAAAAAGAGATTTTCAACTCTATTACACAATCGTAACTATAACTTCTTTACGCCCAGTGACCTACGGACAACACACTAAGACAAAAACACATACACACAGACCGAGAACATACATTTGAATATCTGCTTCGCTAAGAATAATATAATATTTTATATCATACGCGTTTAATAACACATTTCTAATGTTGCGACATATGGGTGCATATAATATCGTAGTAATATTATTCCTTACTTCTATCTGTAATTGCATAGGGTTCAAATATCGATACATATATGTAAAAGCACACTTAGCAATTTAGTATACTGGAAATAACTTATTTTTATATTTTTTTTTATCTTAAAAGAAATCTTATTTTATAATAGTAAAAAGAATTCCGAATTATCTATGTTGCTCCCATAGTTTTTCTCTGTGTTATAAAAATGTAGATCAATTAATATTTCAAAAAGCGTGCGTGTACAGTTCGGTTAACTAAAGCCTAACCTAACCTAACCTAAAGTAAACTTAAGACACACAAGGATTTGAGTATACAGAATGTTAAAAAGAGGTAAAAATATTTTTCGCTATTTGAACGAGATCCGAATTAAAATAAGTAGTATATACTTTTATTTTACCAATTAAAAGAAAAGATCGATAATTAATAATCTCTGCTTATCTTATATACGTGCAAAAAATCATTTTTTTTACACTTAAAGGTGTGGATATATTATAGTTGCAAGCTTTAGTCAACCAAACGATATGTAGAGAAATGAGTGTATGTAAATTTATTTTCTTTGACGAGGATAAAAATTTATTGCATTACTAAATCTAAAAAATGTATAATTGTTACTCATCATCACTTATTCCGTCATCATCGCATCAACCAATATCCATAGATCGGACAAAGCAAACAGATCCGTAATCCGAATATAGTTAACAAGTTTTTAAGAGCCATTTACTTTCGTGTGAAACGTGTCAGTTTCAGAAATTTGAAAGTTAAATGTCTTTGGCACATATCGACTGACTCTGGATCAAACTTTTAAACGGTTCTGTATACAGAAACAATCCCTATGAAATATGTTCACGCCAAACAGCTTTCAATTCAAGTGTTTCAAAATCGACTTTGACTTGGGATCTAATTTTTTGTATGAAAACTGGCACCCCTGAAAATGAATCTCTTTAAATCCTTGCGCCCCCTGTATATGTCTCTATACATACGCGACTAACGTCACAATAATTACTACGCATTGCCAACAATACTGGCTGACGTATATTATGTGAATAAAACGGTGACCCCCTGTACATGCCTCTCTTTAAATCTCTGCGCCACAGGATACACATATAGGACATATACAGGATGTCTCTCTATAGACTCGCGGCCAACGTTACAGTAATTACTACGCATATACCACCGCATATGCTACCAACGGACGTCAACGTACGTCACGTGAAAAATCATGTTTTCAAACAAATCCGAGTTACACAATGGCCTCTGTATCACTGATGACGTGTATACCGTGCTTCGTCAGAATGAGTTTCACGATGTCATTGCAGCTTCGCGTCTTGTAATTCTTGCTGTTATCCTTCAGCTTGATGCTCTTCACCTTGTCACAGAGCTTACTCACCTCGGACTTACTCTTCTTCATGTCGTCAGACTTGAGTTTCCTGACGGTGGAGGCCGAGCAGCGCTTCTTCACCGCCCCGGCGTCCCGGCCAACGTTGCCCTCGCTCACGCGGCGCCTGTACAGCTCGTAGTCGTAGTCCTTGGACAGGTAGCTGTCCAGCGAGCTGTGGGTCGTCTCGTTGAAACTTACCTCGTGTTTCACGTGCTTGCCGTCACTGGTGATCTTCACCGCCTTGCCGGGCACGTAGCTCGTGGGCACCTTGTCCATGTACGCCATCTTCGGTTTGATAGCGTCCAACGTGGGGCTGACGGAGTCCGTGTGGCTCGGCATGAGGAAGCTGGACTTCTTGGGGCGCTTCACCGTGATGGTCTCGTCGACGATGGTCGGCTTGTCGCGGATGGATATGAGGATGTTCTTGAAGGTGTGCTCCTCGGGTGACGTCATCGCCGCGGCTTGTTTATTGTTATACGCGTAAACGTTGCTATACTCACTGGTCCGGCAGCGTGCGGGGAAAGGCTCGGTTAGTTATCACTGTCGATAATGTTGAAGGTTAGAATCGATTTGTCGTAAACTGCCATAGACTTGATTCTAGTCTATCGTCTAAATTACCATCATATATCGGTACATATTTATTACAAATAGTTATTTCCGCAATTACTAGCTGTTGATATGTAGCGAATGTTTGCAGAAATTCTCAAAACGATTCAACATTACCAACATTACATTACCCAAGTTTCAGTAATGTACTAATTGAGATAGTTTAAACATTCAGGATAACTTCGACATCAACGGTAACTCCGATGATCTTAAAGTTATCTTGAACTTTGCCAGTGAGAGAAATTATACCTCCCTTTTTTACAATACCTAGATGTTAAAACTTAGACTGAACAAAGACGTACAGTATTTTCTTTGAACAATTTTTTTCAGATTTCAAATTTATTTGAAGTCATTTTTAAACTGCCAATTTTGCTGAAAATAAAAATTATTTTCCCTTTTTATCATTCACACTCGTGTGATATATCATCATATCATATATATGATATATCATTCACACCCCCCCACCCAAAACTCACGTGCACGGGGGCGAAGCGCCGTACAGCCGATGCTGTCTGATGTAGCCGACCACGCCGTCGTCGGTGAGATACTTGGCGCTCTCGTTGCGTCGCATCAGCCGCCTGAGGACGGTGGAGCTCACCTCGTTCGCGATGTAGTTCGTCACCAGGATCACGTTACGCTGGTGGGTGAATTGAGGGAGATGACGTAAAATGCGATAGTTGAAAGTTGCACGGTACGGTAAAGAGTTCTAGGGTACGGTACGGTAAAGTCGATTTTGCGTCAAAGCCGGACAACAGACAGGCAGACAGACAAAAATGTCAAAATTAACTTTTTGGCTTGTGTTATTTGTACGAAGACCCTTAGGGGTATTTTTTTTAGTTTTTACTCAATGTACAGAATTGAACTCTTCTACAGTTTTATTATATGTATCCATGTATCCATGTATGTATGTATCCATGGGTAGCGTGTGCGCGAACTCACCCGATATTTGTAAAGCATGTCGGATTCGTATATGAAGCGGCCGGGATCGCTGCCAGCGCGGGAGACCACCACTAGGCCGTGGCGACCGACTATCTTCTCCAACTGAAATCCGAAAAAATTAAAATTAAAACAAGGCCAGGCTTAATTATAGGCATAACTAGCTGACCCGGCGCACTTCGTACCGCCTCCATCCCTCATATTTCTTTAAAATTTATAAACCGATTTTTATGAAAGAAACATTAAATGTTAAGTGATCAGTGAAAGCCGCATTCAAATTGGATCAGCCGTCGGTTGTACAACATTGAGGTAGCAAACGAGCATGCAGTCCACCTGATGGTGCTCACTGCCATCTGAGGACATCTGTAATCAACCCAACATAGGATCGAAGTTCGACGACAGTGTTCTTGTTGCGGTGTCCTGGTTTGTAGGGTGTGGTCAGGGAGACATACTTAATTGAGGTGTTCCAACTTAGTCCTCAGGAGCCACCAGGTGGACTGCATGCTAAATGAGCATGCAGTCCACCTGGTGGCTACCTCCTAATTAGAAAAAGACAAAATGTGGACAACGCTTAAATTAAACCAACTAATGTAAGCACAACTCACATCCTCATCAGGTCAAAGTCCAGGTGTCGCAAAGCTCTCCAGCAGATTAATGCCCTCAGCATGAAGATAACATCTAACCCTTGGGTTATTGCCGCTTAACTTGGACAAAGTACCTAATCAGAATCCTACTCACATCCTCATCAGACCACAGTCCAGGTGTCGCGAAGCTCTCCAGCAGATCAGCACCGCACAGCAGCTTCACCGTAACGTTGTCGAGGTTGCCGTTCTGCTGCAGGTTGTCCAGCACGTCTAGACTGTTCACGTTGAGGATGTCGTCCGGGAGCCAGCTGGGCGGATCCATGTTCACCGACGCCAGGTTGTTATTTATCGCGTCCTGGGGAGAGCACGGAGTCCTGGGTAGCTCACAGAACGGGGTCGAGACAAAGGGCCTCTGAACCGTATTATGAAGCGTTCGTTTCAGACAAAAGATTTACACTTATAAAAATATTTACTAGTAGTAGAAATGTTATCGATAAGTACGTATTGAACTGACTGTCTGAGCTACTTGGGGACACCAGGCACTGGTACTAAGAAAGGTGCGTAAGAGTAGTTAATAAAAATGACTATTGAAAGTAAGCAAATACAAATCAGCCGACCGTAAAGCACTACCTCTTCGAGGCGTACAAGTGTTTACCTACTTCAGCAACCAATGAAAACTATTCGATAATTAAGTTGATGTAAGTAGAAAAATAAATATATCAGACATTTTTGGAATTGTTACTTTGAAACACTTGGGCTTGGAGTTTCAAAAATATAAATACTTTCACCATTACATGTACAAAATTAACAAATCCATGCGATGTCAGTAGTTAAGCAAAATATACAATGTGTTCAAGTATACAAATACACTTAATGAACGTCATATACATTTCCATCAGTCAGCGTTCATCGGCTTTCAACGCCTTCAGGTTCTCAGGCTATTGTAGACTGGGAGAAAAAAGCCGGCGGGAAAAAACTCCGAACTCGGCAGTTCATTTCGTATGTTAGAGAAATCGCTGGACTTTGATAAAATCCAAACGAGTCCACTTCGTACCGCCCGAGAATCAATGTTGTATGTAAAGCTTATTAGTTATATATTGCAAAGAACTAATAGCTGGATAGCTAATAGTGAAAGCCGGACAACAGATAGACAGACATTTTTTTCCAATGTTATTTTTGGATATTGTGTTACTTGTATAGTATTTCCTTTTTTTTATTCAATGAACAGAATTGAACTCTTCTACAGTTTTATTACATGTATGTCTGTTATTATAAGATAGAAATATATGGCGGTGGTGGCTGGAATCAAACCACGAAAGGTCATCCTCAACCTGTGGTTACCTGATGATGCTGCAGAGACACCCTGGTCCTCGTCCAGCCCGACTGCTGCGTCTCCCATTCAGACACCTTGATCCATCCCGACGATCGGAGCGCTAGCCTCAACATTGCTATTCTGTAATCATTTGATTCACATATTCATACTATATATTATTAAAAAAAATATTTTAACTTCACATATTTCGGATCAGAAAAAAAAGGAATTTATGTATATCTAAGCTGAGGTTTGAAAGGTTTGGTTAGAGTGACATACTTAACTGAGGTGCTCCAACTTAGTCCTCAGGGGTAGCAACGCATATGTGATCTACCTAAGAATCCTGTCTTAGGTTGATTACAGATGTCCGTAGGCGGCAGTGACCACTTACCATCAGGTGGACTGCATCATCTATTTATAAGACGTTATCACGTCAAAACTAAATTTCATGTCAAGGACTTAATATTATACAGATATTGTATTATAATGTACATACATAATACGTATAATGTGTTGCGATAAGTAATTTTTATTCAAACCTTGACCTATCATGACGTGACAATGCAATTACGTCATGTTCTTGAAACTTCTATAATTTTTTCATTGCATGCATTTTTATAAAACACGATGTCCGTATAAATCTTGACATTGCTGCTTAACTTTTAAAAAAAAATACCTTTTTAAATTTTTTTCTTGTACTAAATCGAACCTTAACGTTTGCTCTACATCGCCACAAACAATATATTAAATAAAGATCAGAATAAAAATGAGGCCCAATAAGGTCAGAATAACGACGAGAACGTATGAAACTAATGAAATATTTTTCTTATTCAAGCTCAATGTGTTCTGTGACGAGAAGGTCAGAATTGTAATAGTAATAATTCACTTGTTCCATGCGGACCAAGGATAGGGGATTCATAGGGGATCCCCAAAGCACGGGAAGGCCTCCCCGAGGGATTTTTAATTGGGTGGAAATCCCACATTATCCGGTATCGCTCCCACGGTATCGGATACCTTTGAAAGATTTTCCCCGCGAAAGAAAAGGTTAGGTTAGGTTAGGTTAGATTTTTAAGTCAATGACTTTCACTCGAGTGACTAATTCAAGTTTTAGTCACCGGACGCGATGAAAGGCAAACTATTTGATATTAACTTAATATACTCCGAGATTCGATTATAACGATGACAGATTCGATTATAACATGAGAGAGATTGAGTTGACTCCCCTGAGGACTAAGTTGAAACGTCTCTTCAGCTTTATTTATCACGCCCTTAAAACTAGAAGACAGCAACTAGCTTATAACACTTTTACATGCAGATGTGGCGGTACTGCATTCAGAGACAAACCAAAATAAATGTTCTACCACCTTACATAAATCTTGGGAGACTTAATAATACGAAAGGAAATCGTGGATTGCATAAATAAGATTTCGGGAAATAACTTTAACATTTTTTTCATAACCTTCAAGAAATGGAGAAACTGGCAGATGGCCAAGAAACGGAAAATTGGGTCAAAGCTTACCCACACTCGTAACTTAGTAAGTACTCCGATAACCCTGTAATTTCTATATCCAAGGACATACGTAAGTTAGGATTACCACAGAATTCCTTAGTGTTAGTGAAGTCAATATTCCGCAATATAGGTTATTATCGATCTGTACTGTCTGATGTGGTGACAATGCTCTTTCTAGAGAAGTTTGATATACAGATGAACAAGACATTATTTCCAACTTGGACTGTCCATAATCAAACAATTGAGAAACACATTTGAATAATGTTAAGACTGATATTATTACTCAAATTTTGATATTATTTTTCTTCACCCCATGGTAAAGAAAAATCTTAATATTAACATACAGAGCGAGCCATCACTTGATGGGTTTAATTTTAAAAGCCTAACATGCGTGAAACATTTATTTAAGAAGTAAGAAATGTTTCTAAGAAAAGAAAATAAATTAATCCAGTACTAATATCTTATTTAAGTAAGACCTGATAGGAAAAGAACACCAAGATAAGAGAAAAGCATAATTTAGTAGCAGGAGAAGATTAAAGGGCATATCAATAGAGAAA
>DWNJ01001753.1:0-11480 GCA_018250275.1 Udranomia eurus
AAGAAAATTGTAAATATGACGGTAAATTGTTAAGAACGTACCTTGTAGGATTCACACATAATCCAAAGAACAAAAAGTATTGAATATGAGTATATTCAATCATTTTTCTTCACTTTAATTGATCTCTACGTTCTTGATTTTTTCTTATAGCTTATTGTTGTTGCTTAGCTTGTTGGCGGTAAAAAAATGGCAAAAAAAAAATTGGCGCCAGGAGCGTTGACTGACTGTCATTGTCATTTTACCGGAAACTTCGTCCACCACCCCGTTTGGAAGACGCGCTAGCCGGGAGCGCCGGTTTGTTGTAAATTAGTGATCCTTTGTATAAAATAGTCAAAATCATAATGGCGCCAAGATCTGTAAAGACTAAGGTACGGTTACATGTTTAATTCATTAGCTTTTTTGTATCAAATTTTACATTAGCGACCATAAACAGGTTTGTATTATTATCAGCAAATATCTGTCTGCTTATGATTTGTCATTGTAATTCTGAATTTTCATCATTATTATATAAAATATTATAACAGTTTATAGTACCGAACAATTTAAATAACATGTCCGTTCTCTGTTTCGCATAAAATAAGCATTACATTACTCACATTATGCCGCGTGTTAACCGACTATTCATTACCTGATGCTTCAACGGAACTTGTGATTTAAATTTTCTTTATGATGGCTCGTATAACAGTTTTATATTATATAAACACAATGGTTATCACATTGTTAGAGAAAAGTACATCCTTTTAATTCAATGCAACAAGTTTCGAAAACGAATGGGCCTGAGAGGAACTAGTTTTTGGGGGACTTGTGACATCCGGAATTCTGATGAAGGAATACATTTTGCAAAAATACTTTCTTATTGCTCCTCGTGTGTTTTAATAAATAAAGTTAGAATTGCACACAGACAATTCTAGTTCTAAAATCTGTTTATTGACTGTTTCTATAGAATTTGTAATGTATGTAGACTAAAAAACAATATATAAACAATACTACTTGAAATACTACTTTCTGATACTTGTAATCTATATTAGAATCAGGAAGTATCCACCTAATATTAATAAGCATGTGTTGCAACAATAGAGTAACATGTGTGTATTTAAGTTTTGGTAGTCTTAGTGCTTGTTGAGATTGTTTGTATGCGTGTGCAATAGTGACTAAAACAAAACCACACCAATGCTAAAATTGTTGGTAATAGGCCATTGATGTCTTAGATATCATTCATGGAATAGAGAAGTACATGTCTACTTCTCTACCTAGGTGACCTTTTGTAACAAATTAATTCAAGTCCTTATTCTTTTAGTAGTGCTGGATCAGTAGATTAATTTTAGAGCTTTTAGTTTGTTCACATAATGTTAATGAAAAATTTAATGGAAACTTATCATTGCCACTTATTCTTTTACAGAAAGCTGCAGATGTAAAAGTATCAGAAAATGATGTGTCTAAAAAAGGTAAGGCGAAGGAAAAGAACATTCCAGAACCAGAGGTTGATGCAGAGGAAAATATTCCAGTATTAGAAACAAAGACTAAACGTGGTAAGAAGGCTACTGATAGTAAACAGAGTAATGGAGATGGTGCCCCTGTTGCTAAGAAGGGCAGAAAGAAGAATGATGAAGCAAATAAAGAAGAAATAGCTTCTATTGATGACAACTCTGAAGATGCAGATACTGCACCGGTTGAGGAGATTGATGATGGTGCTGACACAAATGGACATTCGGAAGAAGAACAGGCAGTTCCTGTTGGTCGAGGACGCAAAAAGCAAGCTAAAAAAGAACCAGCTCAAGCAAAATCAAAGGGTAGAAAGAATCTTAAACAAAATGAATCAGAAGATCAAAACGAGGCAAATGAAGATAAGCCTAAAGCCAAGGGCCGTGGTAGAAAAGCAAAACCAAAACCAGAAATTGAACCTGAAGGAGACGAAATGTCTGACAATGTTGAACAGGATGTCAAACCTGCTGCTAAAGGAAGAAAGAAGGCGCAATCTAAAGCATCCAAAGAGAAGACACCAGAAAGTGAGACCGAGGAATCTCAAGAAGATCATAAAGATGTAGAAGAGCCTGAAGAGGAGCCAGTACCGAAAAAGGGTGGCAGAGGTAAGAAAAATGCTGGAAGGAAGGCACAAGCTAAAACTGAAGATGAAGACATTGAAGAAGAAGCTAAGGACGAACCAGTAAATAAAAAACGAAAAGTGACTAAGAAAGAAGAAAAAGAAAAGGGTAAAGATTATTATACTTTCTCGTTACACATTTTGCTTGACATATTTATACACTTATCTGTTACTGACAATAGTTTATCGATTTTCAGGTGAATCCAAAGATGAAGAGGAAATGGAGGAAGATGTGTCTGAACCAAAACCCGTGAAAGGCAAAAGGGGGCAGAAGAAGGCAGCGGAGAAGATAACTGAAACTGAAGAAGAGGTTCAAGACACTGGTGAAACAACTACTAAGCGCCGGCGCAAGCAAGCAGATGACAAGGGTAATTAGTTCTGTTAATTAATGTTAATAATAATCATGTTGACATTTTGGACGATGTTATTTTACTATAATTAAGTGTGTTGAATTATATTATGAATAAATGGTTTTTGAAATTATATATGCTTGATTACTTATTTATGTTTCTGTACCTCCATGTTCTTATTTGCGCGAGGTGAAATTAAATTTAATGCATTAACTTTCATGTAGTAGTTTTTTTAACTAACTAAGTTTTAACTTGCAAGTTATTTTTCTTTTAATAATACTAATCAAAATAATATATATAATGTACATTAGCTAGAGTAATTTTGGTTTTTTCGGTACTTGTACTGTTGTATGGTTTTTCGGTACAAGTTTATTAAATGTAGTTTCTAATAATTATTCTAGTTTAATAATGCATGAAGTAAACTTAACGGGACTGGACATTTACTTGTTTTATTGAATTTATATTGCTTATTTATTAAAGTAAATTTAATGAGGTATTTATCCTTTCCAAGGTAATACTTTATAAATAGTAATATTTTCACAAGGTCGTGCTAATACATTACACTATTTTATATAATTATATTCATGTTAAGCAATATGTGAAGAAGTAATAAAATGAAAAAATCTACCTACGTAACTATAGATTTTTGTTACGAAATATAATTTTTGTACATTACACCAAAAACATATAAAAGGATTTATGCATATAGAAAACTAAATAATTGAACTGAACACTTTGTAACATAAACTTAGATCTTGTATTGTTTTCAATGTGTATTTTACATAAAAGGTTATTTTAAAACCATATTGTAAGGTTATGAATATAAGTACAGTATATTTTATTTAGATTATTCTATCCTATAGTTCATGTAATTCCTAAGTATTCTCTTTTGTGGTGCTCAGTGTTATGGGACAAAAAAAAAATAATTATTTGCTATTTGTTACAAAATATTTTATTTTATAGAAAAAAATGGTAGATAACAATTGTAACATTCTATTTTATATAATGTCAAGAGCGATCTATGAACTAAAAATAACATTTAAAAACAAAATTGGCAGCCATAATAGTTCCCGGAAACGATACGATAACAAGTTTTAGAGTTCAAAATTTATGTTAAGAAATGCATGAAGCGATGTAATCGCGTGACAACTGAAATAGGTATGTTTGAGTTTTTGGTATTGAATCAATTGTTTAATTGAACAGAAGTATTTCATTCTGAATCAAACTGTGTCTGAATTTAAGTTGCTGATTCACATAGAGGCTAAGTGTGCTTTTATCATGCGTAATAAATGACATAACATTAAATTGGATTTTAAGCTATGTTTCTTAATCAATGGTTAGTTGAAATGGTTAATATTCGAAAATATTTTAAAATCCGAGAATGGGATCAAGTACCTAGACTTAACAGATACATACAGCAGAGCAGAATTTCAACAGAGTTCTAGGTATAATCCTGACAATTGATTGACCTCTAATTGTTAACATCAGTAGAATGTCGCGGCTTCCAATTACGCTCCCTGCTCTTCCCATTATTAAGTTTAGGGAATGGGATACTATTAAAACTTTAGGTAAATAATTATTTTGATTAATTACTCTCAATTTTATGAATATTATAATTAACTCTATTTCCAGCTGCACCTGAAGACTCAAAAAAGAAAGCACCGGCAAAGACAAAAACTGTTACCGACTACGAATCCATTGATTTTTCTAACACCTCTGTTAACTCTCAGGGAAAGGAGTGGAACTTTAAAATTGCCAGTTGGAATGTGGACGGCGTCAGGGCGTGGTTAGGCAAAGGTGGTCTGGACTACGTAAAATATGAAAAGCCAGACATATTATGCCTTCAGGAGTTGAAGTGTGCTAAGGAAAAGCTACCGGAAGAGATAACGAATCTGCCCGGATACCACGCATATTGGCTGTCCAGCGATAAGGATGGTTACGCCGGTGTAAACATCTACACCACAAAACTCGCGATGCACGTGCAGTATGGTCTGCAGGATGAGGATCTAGATACAGAAGGACGCATCATAACAGCAGAGTATGAACAATTCTATCTGATATGCACCTACGTGCCGAACTCTGGCCGTAAACTTGTTACGCTTCCCAAAAGACTGAAATGGAACGAAAAGTTCCAGAACCACGTCAAGTCACTAGATAAGAAAAAACCTGTAATAATATGCGGCGATATGAATGTTTCCCATAACGAAATAGGTGCGTATTAAATATTTGGCTACTTTTAATAGACCATAGTAATTCCTTCATTAATTTTGTTTTTTTTACATTTGTTTAAAGAGTGTTTGTGATTATTTAAAACAACCAATTCGTTGAGGAACACCATCAAATTAAATGAAGATGAAATCTCTGATCATTGAGTTAAAGTGTTAGTCTGATATTCTTACAGATTTAACAAATCCTAAAACAAATCGCAAAAATGCTGGCTTCACGGAGGAGGAGCGCACTGGCATGACAGAATTATTAAACGAAGGCTTCGTGGACACATACCGACATTTATATCCTAAAAAGACTGGCGCATACACATTTTGGACATACATGTCGAACAGCCGCGCTAGGAATATTGGATGGTAAGTTGGATTTTGTTGTATAAGATTGAGGTAGCCGATGAGCATGCAGTCTACCTCACAGTAAGTGGTTCTTATCGCGACATACATGAAAGTATTATCTAATTTTAATTGAAATTAGTGTTTTAATAAAAGCATATTAAGTTTATCAAAATTTTTTGCTAATTCCAGGCGCTTGGACTACTTCATAGTCTCTCAGAGGCTCTTACCAGCTGTCTGCGATAATGTCATTCAAGAGAAAGTGTATGGAAGTGACCATTGTCCCATTTCTCTGTTCTTGCATTTCACAACTGCGGACAAACCTAAGGAATAATACAGTAATCCAGAATCATTGTTTTGTTATTTATTATTAAATAATTATGTATGCCGCCTGATCATGATAAATTGTTCTAATATTATTATGAATCTCACTAACTGTTGATCTTTTATTTACTCATCATAGATCTGATTTCTTTGCCTGGTAGATTTTTTTTAGCTGGATGGTGCTGTACATATATTTATATGTATAATATATAATCGACATTTTCCTCATTATCTTATATATATTATGAGATCAATAATTTTGTTAAACTACAGATTGTGTAATTGAATTCCAAAAATAAAGACATTATTTTCATTTATTTGTTTGAATTGGGCTTGTACTTATAGTTAACTAACTAAACTTTACAGACCTATTTTATATATTACAATATGTATTAAGTCGCGTATTTTCAGAGGTCGCAAAGTAAGTAAAGCGTAAAAAAGGAGGTAATGGAATTGATAAGATTACATGTAACGCCTGGAAGATGCTGGATTACATGAAGCGAGTATCCAGAGATTTGAGAAACCCCTCATCTATTCATTTAGGCTTTCGTACGTAGTAGCAATCTCGAATACGTTTCAGCTTTGTGTAACCCGACCTATCAAATCCATAAGGACAGAATAGAAAGTATTCAACGTAACTTTTTTTAGCATATAAAGATAGTACGTGCCTTTATCGTGCCGACTACGATACCACACTGAAGCATTTGAAACTGGAATCTAAATAAGAGACGACAAGTTGGTGATTTAAAGGTACAAGCTTCTTCATGGACAATTGTTTTATCACCTGAGTTATTAAAAACCTTATAAATTTACTCAAGTTACAATAACATTCACTCTAACAGCGATGTGGACATATTTCGTAAAAAATGTACAATCGTTATTGAAATACTAGCTGACCCGGCGCACCTCGTGCCGCCTTAGAATCATTTCCCTGTCCCTGTTCTGGTCAACGTCAACTTCCCCGTCGCCGTACTATTAAAAATATTATCGAAGAAAAATACATAAGAGATGTTTCAGTGATAAGTCAATGGTGTATCTTAAATAAATAAATTTATTTAAATGAAATTACAAGACTTTTGGATACAATCAAAGTTGAAAATATGTACTTTAGTTAAATACTTAAACTTATTAATAATTTATTATAGACATATCTGGACCTTTACGGCGATGTTTCAAATGTATCTGCAAATAAAATTTTGTGTTAAATACAAACAAAAAAAAATCATCAATACTTGTAACACTTATTTTTTATGAACTCTTTTTTTTGAACACTTTGGATGAATTTTTACTATTATGACGATTTAGGTATTATAAATTATAATTTAAAATATGTGTAAGTAGTAGTCCATATATATAATGCACAGTACAAAATAGATATATCAGCTTTAGCATTTGCAAAATATAATCGGTGATTAAATCACTATGTTTTTATTTCTTACCTGGATAATTTTACTGAAAGCTTGTCTGTTTAATAATGGATAAACTGAGCATAGGCTGCTTAAAGCACTTGGCTCAAGTTCCTTTAGACCAGAACAAAACATAGCTATCCCTGCCTCTATGCCAGTCCCAAAATCACATTCATCTACTGCTATATTAGCAAATGTTGTGACTGGTTGAATTTCTGACAGTATATTGTCCTTTTCACCTTGTGATTTTGCTTCTGCCAGTTTGGTGAATAGTTTTCTTAGTTTTGCTTAAAAATAAATCAATAATTTAGTTATAAAAAATATCAAGAGTGAAATTAGTCTCAATATTTTTTATATAATTATGGTTTTTTTTTTGTACTGTTTCAACAAATATCAATTTTTTTTAGTTCCATAAAGATTTTAGAGTCTAAAGGACAAATAACAAACAAACATTAATTTTAAACATCTAGCAATGAAACATAATATCTCATACCATCACTCTCAGCTAGTGATCTATATCCGAGTTGAGTTTTTTTGTTATAAGGCACTACTATTCCAGCTCCATGAAAAGATTTACATACAGTCTGTGACTGTCTCTCTCGCATGTTGAATTCTTCTATAGAGAAGTCATATTCCTTAGCCCATGTGGCAACTTTGTCCATCAGTTTTTGACAAGCAATAGACACAAAGGGTGATGTTTGCTTCTCTTGTTGTAAATACCAACTGAAAGTTTTAGAGGTTTACCTAATATGTAATTCTAAACTGTAATAATTCTTTAATGTACATCAATCTTATGTCACAGAGAATCAAATCTGTGTTATCTTTAATCAAGACAAACTAAAGTTACCCTTTATTTTCTTTCCAAAATTCCTAATACTATTTAAATCTCAGGCTTTTAACTTTAATTAACTACCCGAATAAAGTTTGCCGTAGAGATCACTAGCCTGAAAAAACATTGCCTATTATGGTCATTGATTATAGAGTCCTTAGTATATGAGTAACATTTGGACTTACTATACAGCATCAAAAATATTTTTCGCAATCGGTTTGATAGCACAGTTCTTATCACTATTATTGACAGCAAGAAACACAGGATTTTCAGTGGGGCTGTCCCTGAAGTAACCAATGTGGTATTCGCTTATTCCTTTCTTTTTTAAAACAGCCTGAAATAATGAATAAAATTTATGTAGTCATTACACGCTATCATAATAATGTTAAGATGAATCTGATTTATTTTAACTCTTACATATCAAAAGCTATTTTATTAGTAATGCAATTTTCCTTACCCAATCCTGAATTTAAGATGTAAGAAAATAGTTACCTGAAATTCTGGTGGGTCATAATAAAACCTCCAATGTATTAAGTAAAGATCCTTGTTGTCTATTATTGGCAGTTTACCGAGCAATAGGTCATACGGACCAATAAGCTGTAGGTTTACAGTGGACATTAATTTCTCTATAGATCCTTCTTCGCTCTTCAAACATTCATAGAACTTAAAGAAATCTAGTGGCATATCGACTAAAAAGCATTCCCTGTAAACTTCATTGTCCGAATTTTTGTCATAGTATTGTGTACTTTCATCAATAATTATTTTAGTAAAATTTTCATTTTCATTTGAAGCTGTATTCTTTTTGTCGGGATCTGTATCTTGTGTGGTTTCAGGTATATTAAGGCTCTGCGTTTTCTTGTCGGCTTGTTTGTTGTCGACTTTTGTAGAGTTTTTAGCATCTCCCTTCCTTGAGTAAGGACTAAACCGAGCGTCGGTACGTTTGTTATTGCCTGCTTTTCCCAACTTTTGTGGAGG
The DNA here is from genome assembly GCA_018250275.1 of Udranomia eurus. Taxonomy (NCBI): domain Eukaryota; kingdom Metazoa; phylum Arthropoda; class Insecta; order Lepidoptera; family Hesperiidae; genus Udranomia; species Udranomia eurus. The sequence goes on from DWNJ01001753.1 coordinate 8,544, forward strand.
ATGTTTAAACTTACTTTGATGCTCGGGATTCTTCTGGTAACACTTATTGCCGTATTTACATATTTTCCTGGTATCCTTCAGGTATTGTTCCCATTCGTCTGACATTTTTCTTAATATTTTTGCAATTAATTACCCTTATTTACAACTTTAAAACAGTGCATCAGTTTTTTTATTTCGTTTACTTTTCATTGACAAACGATTTGTCATTTGTCACTGACACTAATAACTGACAATGTCTAGTCCATAGATATGCATAGAAAAAAAAAAGTTATAGTATCACAGATAAGAGATTTTTTTTCCAAATAAATAGGCTCGAGGCGTAGTATTGTCGGGTTGCGATTTTCTTGAATAAATCGATGAGATGTCGTAAATGTATTTCTTTTCAATCAATATGTACTGTATTAGCTAATAAAGCTTATTTTTAATTTATATATTAAAAATGAAACTTCAACCTCATTCAGAACTTCACAAACTTCAGATTTCGAAATAGCACTCATTAGTCAGCACATTCAGTCATAACATAACAAATTACATTACGATACCATAATATAATTTCAACTTTATCACCATACGAATCTTTGTTTGATGTTGTAAGAATCGGTCGGGGTTGAAATTAAATTGGCTACACTGACGTAGTAAGAAATTTTGTTAGTTGACAAATTCCCATCCTTGACTAATTCTATTTTATTATACTAATCATTTATTTCTGCAAAAAGCTCGATTTTGCATATTCAGTCCAACTTTAAAATCACGCTTAACTTAGCAAGTAATTATCGATGGCCGCAATAGCATTTGGCAAAAGCAATATCCACTGTCAGTTTTTATTGAACTTTATTAAGAAACTTAAACAAACTAGATTCACTAGTTATCTATATTGCCACCATCAATTAAGCTTTTTAACAATAACTTATCAAAATACACACGATCGTGAAAAATTAAACAACGAATTACTTGTATTATATATTTACAATTATTTTACATACATTTCAACATTTTACAGACTACTGGGAGCTCTTTTTAATTCGAGCAACGAACAGTTACATAAACTAACTCCTAAATCTAAATCGTAATAAAAACGAGTCGTGTTCGTTAATCTACTGGGCCCGCGGTAGGCGGGTTCGGCTCACGAGAATCAATAAAACTCCGGTGTCCGAATCTTTTACTAACGAATCTTTTACGAGAACAGTGGCAGTTTTTTTTCCTTGAAGTGATATTCGTATGTAGCATAACCTTAGGCCGCTTGTAGCGTTCATTTATTGTTCAAAGGACGTATTGGTCTTGTGTGCCCTTCAATTGTTAAAGACAGTCCAACAAATTGTGTAACGTAATATGAAAAACCTGGAATTGACTTTGCACTGACATCTACCCTACACAAATACACTATCTACATCTTACACGTTTACAGACATTAAGAGCAGGCAAAGCAATTTGTATCGTCAGCCTATCTATCGTCGTCTATCAGTGGAAGTCGCCACAAAATCCTTCAAAAAAAGATATTTGAAAAATAAATCACAGGAAATTTTGGTATAATTGCCGTTTAGTAGTATAATTCAGAAGTATAACACATTCAAACGAAAATTATGTCTAATATACGATTAGAATTAGAAATGCACTCTTATTTGAAACCAAACCAAAAATAATAAACCTGGGTAAAAAAAATCAATACGACTGTCTACGGAATATATTTCCGACATGGCACGTAGGAAATCGAAACATGGAAATTTTAATAAAATAAAAAAAATGTGATTTTATTGTTTGTAATAGTAAAAATGTTTGATTTTATGATTTATATAATGGTTTCCGTAATTGTAATTTAGTAAAAATTTACAAATGTATTCCTAAATCTTAATGTGCCTATAAAAGACTAATTCGGCAAACATTTATTTTAAATAGTACATTTACAGAGAACACTAAACGGTGAATAGTGTGTCTAATAGAGTTACCCAGTATATTATTATTTTAAGTTACGTTTTTGTTCAAAAATGGTTAGAAAATAGAACACAATAAAGCGACAATGGCCGCCTGTAACAGGTTCAGTACTGATCCCGAGACTATCGATCGAATCAAACAAAAGCAAAAAGTGGTTTGCTGATAAAGTAAAAATAATTGCGTTTACTGATTAATGCTTGTAGTAGATACACGAAGTTTGCAAAAATACAGCCATACATATACAAATCCTATCATGCTTTGAGAACATCAACATTGTGAAACATCAATTATTAACAAAACAAACTATTTACACTATAAAAATATTAAAATATCGACATTTCCAATAAGCACATACCTACTTCTAAACTCCGATCAATAAGAAGTTTTTTTTATCCAAGTTTAAAACAATAAAGCGATATTCCAATATAATGTTTAACTACATATTAAAATGTTACTGGACCTCACTCAAAATATATAGCAAGTGTGAAACGTAACAGTTTTAGCACAATATAGGTAAATGACCCTTAAAAATGTAATAATTATATTAACTTCAATTCCTTGCATTAATTTAAACGATATGTTAAATATACTTTCATTGATATGTTGCTACTCTACTGGATCATAAGTTGGTATTAGAAACGCCGATATTTTAACGTATTATTAATATATAACAACCGACTAGACTGTCGAGGACTAGAATAACGTCTCGCGCGAGTGCGAAGCTCGGTCAAGACGCGGCGGTAACGCAGACCTGCTCACCAACTCCGTGCAATCAGCCGCAGCGGCGTCACCACCACCGCTGTCCGTAGAAAACTGTTCCACTTCATCGTCCGTAGAATCCGCGTCGTCTTCCGCGAAAACTGAATCTGCACCAACCGAAACTAAATCACATTCCACTGCGTACGAAGGGCCCACACTTCCCACCGAGGCAAGAGGTGCTAGCCGTTCACTGGGACAGGGTGATAGGCGCGCAGGGCGCTCTTGTAGGGCACATCTACTGATGACCCA
>DWNJ01001754.1:0-11479 GCA_018250275.1 Udranomia eurus
GATAACCGCTGCGGTACCAGACACCGATAGTACAATTACATCCTCCCTGGAAAAAAAGTGAAAAAATACATTAAGTAATTGCCCAAAAATAGTATACAGTTTATTTCGGCTGGTAATGTTGGGTGATGTCGAGTGTTGGTAGTGGGTTGCGCCACATGACGTCACTTACTACTTCGCGTCATTAATCAACAACAATCTGTTGGTCTGTACATGACTACGTTGGTAGCTGTGATGGTTGTGGATTGTGTGCGGGTGTGTGTATGTGTATGTGTGTATATGTGTGTGTGTGTGTATGTGTCTGTGTGTGTGTGTATGTGTGTGCATGCGTATGCGCGCGCGCGTGTGCGGAGAGAGGGGTGAGGGGGTGTGTACCTGACGGCGGCGCGCTCGCTGTAGGCGAGCACGGCGGCGCAGCGCAGTGCGCGCGCGTGCGCCCGCAGCTCGGTGCGCAGCTCGGCCCACCAGGCCGCGCGCGCCGCGCTCTCGCCCCCGCCGTCCGCCAGCTTCACCGACCGCGCGCACACCGTGCCACCTGCGAACACGTTACATACATATACGAGGGTGCCACATCAAATGACTACTTGGATTTGCGAATAATATACCTAGTCTTAGTTTGTGTGTGTGTGTGTGTGTCATACACACACATATACAGTATGTAGTAAAATACTCACCTATATGAACAATAAAACCAGGCGGATACTCTGTCATAGTGAGAAAAGGGTATTCTAACATTTCCAAATTGTTGCTATTCATCGACGGACGCAAGATGGCGCCCCCAGTGTTGCCCGCTGATGCATTCAAAGAACTGCCTGTAAAATGCGCATATAAAATGTATGATTTTTATAACTGAATTTATAAAAATGAATGTATAATTTAACATTTCAACGACAGATAAATTTACTATTTACTATATACACTTTCAAGTAGATATAAATAGCCTATACCTTTGGGGTATAGTAAATTAAAAATTCTCCGATTTAAAAAATATATTAGTATTGAATTTGGATCATTTTGCTTCATAGGCTCCGCAAAGATAAAATTCCTGCCAATTTTTGTATTTTAAAGATGCGTGTTTGATTTATATGTGCTTTTTTAAAAACTTACCTTTTGGAGTAACACTGAGATCGGAATCGGACGATCGTCGATGTATTCCCATGGGCGTGGATGACGAGTTAAGGGACACATTCTGTACCGCAGCGGTGGCGCTGCCGACCGGCTCCCGACCGCCGTACGACTCGTGGCGAGCGTGCCTTGGCGATCCCCTGTCCTTTTCACACTTCTCCCTGTCTCGTTCGCTCCTGTCAACATCGCACGCTGCATGCGAGTTACCACACACGCTAGCACTGTTAGTCTCACCCTCGCGTCTATCCTCAACACCCTCTACGTCTAAGCTCTCCGCGTGATCTAAGCTACTCTCTGGCAACGATGGTATGGTCTCTAGATTAGGTGCGCCGCTAAGTATGGGATGGAAGTGTTGCAACACTGGCGTGTTTTGTGTTAATTTGCATGGGATGACTAAGTTATGGTCTAGCTCTTTGGACATTTTGCGCGACTCGCTTGGCTCCGCATTCGAATGTACGCTGTCTTGTCTCAATAGTTTCTTTTCTTTTTTATCTTTGGAAACGTCTTTTACATTTAGTACTTGGTCGGGTTGCACTTCTTTCCTCGCTTCTTCTACTTTCTCCAATTTCTCGTTAACATCTTCAAAGAATTTTTGATCTTCCGATTTAGTGGGATCGGGACTTGTGGGAATAAGTAAAGATTGCACTTTGTCAATTAAAATAGTTTCCATTGCCGTATGCAGTAGTCCCGTTGGCTTTAAAGTAGATTTTTCTTTCTTGGAAAATTTATTATCGTGATAATGTCCATCGTCTTTACCGTTGTGGCTAGACGGACCACTGAAAGAAGTTCTAGATACGGGTTCTGAACCAATGTACATTGAAACTTTAGCAATATCCAATTCGTCGCTTTTGTGAAGACGGGTGTTAGGAAAAAATCCTTCTTTGTCGAGACTTAATAAGTCTGTGTAAGAGAGAAAGGGAGATCCTAGCACCGTCTCACTTGGCGCTTTGGAAGAAGTAACATCAGAAGCGGAACCTGGCTGACTCATTGGAGGTTTGGGGTCTGCATGCTTTTTCTTTGGCAACAGGGAGTAGTGCGATAAGCTCTTAATCATGCTGCTTTTTGATATCTTCGACAGTTGTTTCTTAATGCGTTTCGAAGAGCGATATACAAAGCTCTTCTTCTCAATAGGCGACGAGGGGGCACTAAAGCTTTCGGATATTTTTTTATGTGCGAAAGGATTGTTTATTTTGATAAAATGATGATGAATATTTGATTTTACACACTTGTCGATGTCCGAGGTTGACGTTGAAGCTTCCACTCTAGCCGGAGTCTCTTCCAACATTTCTTCGGAAGTTCGAATGTCGATTTTTATATTCGGTACTTTCTTTTCATCGTCAGTTTTACCGATTTCGGCTTTAGCTATTTCCAGCTTTGTTAATTTCTTTTCCATTTGTGCTATGAACTTCGGGTCAATGCCTTGACTGAGCACTGACTGAACTACTGAGCTTGTAGTTTCTATCGATTGCTTATCATCTGGTTGGAGTTCAAAGCTTTCGTCTTCTTCTTCTTCTGAACTAGAATACATTTCTGAACTATCACCAGATAATATAGATGACACCGAACCATAAGAATCTCCATGTTCCGGTAATGTTAGGAGATTATCACTTCTAACAACCATTGGAGTAGTGGGACAAGATTCCGATATCTTACGTTCAGGGGTTGGTTTACCATCATCACTTTTAATATTCTCCAACGAAGAACAATGTATTTCTGGTATGTTAATTTTTAAATCAACAGTATCAGGTTGATTTCTTTCCACATTATCTATTTTACCGGTTACTTCTTCAGAAACGTTCACAATCGGTTCGGATTCGCTGATACGTCTTAATGAAGCCGGCGAGTTCTCTGAATCTTGACTCTCTGTAATACAAGCTAGACTTGTATGTGCATGTATCACAGATCTACCAAGAATCGACGCCATAGCGATACCTTCGTCCTCACTAGTGACGACATTCCGAATCTTAGGCTTTTTCAATCGCTTAAGCTTTCTAAACTCGTTCCTTATGTCCGACAACGAAATGCGCGACATATCTGAAGAGTTCGATCTAATAGATACTTGGTCTTCGCGTGAATCTTGTACCTCGTGTACGTCCGACTTTCTCGAACCTCGTCTCATGTTGGCGAACCGTTTTTTAAAGAAATTAGTTTTAATTTTCTTTATAGTTTTTAAAGGTCCAGGAGAGTCAGGGTCCGAATCGTCTGCTCGATTCAAAAGCCTATTTAGGTCAACTTGGTCTTCAGTGAGATGTTTGAGACTTTTCTGGGAAACGTATTCATCTTGAAATATGGACACATTGCCACCATAACTCTTAATACTGGACTGGCGAGGCAAATCGTAGCTTTTCTCGTCCTCGTCCACATTGTCGGGCTCGTCAAGCAAGAATGCAGTACTCGGATGCAGGATACTCAACAACTTCTGTAACTCATCCTGATGATTCTGATAATACAGATTCAAATCAGTTATACTCTCGTCATCGGTCGCCAAAATGTCCAAATACTTTTTTAATTGTCTATATAGATAATCATAACAAAACAAACAGGGACAGACACCACAAACCATGCAAAGAAAGAATCATGAGTATTTTATTCATATACATTTGAGAGCTTAGCATAAAATCAAGTGTGAATATATCGTGTTATGTGTGCAGTGACAACACCGAGAAACATATAAGCTTGCCTTGTTGACAGGTAAAACTTCTTGCTATTTGGCACGAAATCAAAAGAAAACTTTGATTAACATTTACTATCCATGTGTATATATAATACTTTATTGGCATCAGTTACAACATTGAACAGAAGATAAGAATTTTATCAGATATTCTATAAATTTCGTCTGGAACTTCAGGATAAGTATAAAAATGATTAGATTTATCATTTAGATTTATGAATAATACTTTACGAAAGAGTTATAGAGTAAAAGTACAAAGTAACTTTGTCTTATTATAGGTCTCGGATCTTTCTGTCTACTATAACCGAACCGTCATGTGTGCCAGAATTACGTCGGCGAAATTATGGTATAATATTGATGAGATAAAGGTGGTATAACTTTTTATGGTTCGACTATTTCTGCCTTATAAAAGCAGTGTTCTTGCTGACGTGTTCTGGTTTGAAGGACGTGGACAGAGAGACATACTTAATCGAGGCGTTCCAACTTAGTCCTCAGGGGGAGCAACGCATTTGTGGTCGACCTAAGAAAGAACTTTGAATCTGTCTTGGGTTGATTGCAGATGTCCATGGGCGGCAGTGACCACTTACCACCAGGTGGACGGCATGCCCGTTTGCTACCTCCCAGTCATAAAAAAAAATGTATACCACACCCAAATACTATTTTATTGTGTCACATATTTTTTAAAGAGACAAATTAGTAATAGGTATGTTTGTCGACCGATTATACCTACAATAAACATTTCAAGCGATAAAGTAATAAACAAGTAACTCTAATAATTGTACTTTCATGCCATTGAATCGGCATGTAAAAATAATTAATAGCTTTTATTACTCGTAGTTCATTAAAGCATAGGATAATAAACTTGTTTTGGACTACTTTTACCTCCGTATTTGTATGCGAGGCTCGTACGAGCTTTTGTAACCTAACTATAAGTGCTAATCTGTACGCACAGCATGCCCACTTTTCTTGTGTTGCTATCCAAATGAAGATCGCCACAAAAAGTACATGTCTCGCAAGATTTTCTGTTTATACCGATCGAACCTAAAATCTTATAGAATTGATACGTGCTTTTAGTCCTCAAAGCTAATTATTGTGTTAAACATTTTTACCGGTTCCTTACTCTCGATTTCAATACCTGAAACAATTAAATTAAATTATAAGTATATTAAAAATAAACAAAAACGAAGAGTATTTCTGACACTTCTCTGTAGATAACATAACTTATTAATTATGAAACCAAACCATTCAGTTACATATTAATTTTTTATATTATATCGTTAGAAATATTGAAATAACACATATACTTAGAAGCTATGACAAGACTCCACCAATAAAGGAGCTACGTAAACGTTGATTTTGCACAACATTCAGTCATACCTAACTGGCTATAACTATAGGTGTATAGGTACCATAGGAAATTAGTTTTGTAATACACTAGGCTTTGTTTTCGATCGTTACGAAGGGAACGGTTGGTAGAAGGGCCGCATCCGTGGGCGCCACACGCGAGCTACACGCAACGAGGTGTCCGGTTGCTTGTCGTGTAGCGTTACCGACGTGTAACGAACCTCGCCGCGACAAGTTATGACACGACAACAAACGCCGACATAACGCATGATGAAGATTTCCTTTATTTTTGATACAGACTCCTGTTGTCTTAATTTCGTGTCCGTTGTCCTAAGTCTTTCGTGGCATTAATTATCATTACAGTTTTTCGTTAATTACATCAATAAATTAAATCAATTAAGCATACTTTATTGTATTTAATTGAGTTTATTACCCATGACACTAAGAATGCATCACAACTATAAACTTTGAAATGCATTATTTATACGGAGAACGCGCACAATGCGTTGAAGTCTTTTATATGAAGCAATGAAACGAGCTACGCGTCGAATCCCATCTGCGCGATAAGCAGTTGTCATAGAACAACGACATTCGTTAAGGCTCTATTATTTAATGGTTCTAGCTATTTCATTATATTTTCACAAATACTAATATATTACTTATAATATAATTTACTAATAAGTTGATTTTATTTTGATGAACTAAAAAAATCGATAATGATCAATTGGTATTACGAGTACTTTGATAATAATAATTCCTTTCATAATAATTTTAAAATAAAACAAAAGAATGTTTATAATATTGACTTTATATAATCTTTATATTATAATCTTTTGTATATTATGAATTATATATAAGATTATCCAGGTTAACAAGTAACTCAAAAATAAATGTAAATTATAAATAAGTAGCTATATAATAAATTTATAATGTTGTTTCCTGTAATAGAGAGAGAGAGACATCAGATTTATAAAACTCCTTATGTTCTCAGTATAACAATAGAAGTGCAAACCCGCTAACATAATATACTCGTAAGAGTCTACTTATATTTTATACTGAGATTTTTCTTTCGGGTGTTCGATGCCTTCATACAACGTCGATACCTAGACCGTAAATGGCGGGTAAAATTTGCTACTAAGATATGCAATCATTCCGTGTAACCACACAATTTGTGCATTAACATAAGATAAAAAATACCTATCATAAACCCAATCGATCGTACACTCAACCCTCGAGCAACAAACATGGTATTTTTAAAAATTTTAAAACGATACGTTATATAAATTCCGAACACTGGACCGAGAGGCTGCGTCCAGAAAAGTGTCGTAATAACTGGACAATAAGTTGTATTTTATGCAACATTTATTCAGCTCTCTGATACTCATTATGAATAATTCGCCAGCGAAACTTTTTCGAAAACTGTGTACACAAGAGGAATCCTTAAGCAGCGTCTCAACTTTTTATGTTCATTAATGAATTACAAAAGAAATTAAGGCACGGAATCTTAACGTCTGGATTTGTTGTCTGTCTGTCTGAATCACACATTATCCTTTGTGGCTGGGAACATGTGAGATATGTTTGACCTAGAAGTATAGCTTACGCTGAAAGTGTAAGCTGAAAACTGGTATTACAGGTATTATAACGATTATTTTATGGAGATAAAGACGCAAAAGATGTTTGCTGAGGCCGATGTTTTATACAGCAATCGATATGTACGAGTATACCTAATATTAAGTCGTGTTCACACGGTCTTAAGGACGAGTGCGCTTAAAAGGTGCGCTTAGAAGGAGAATGTGGTTATACTTTTAACTATGAGTATTTAAGGGTTAAATGAACTTACACGTAGTATAGTCAGTAGAAAACATAAATTCGATATAGAAGAATAATTAACATCCTCAATATTAAGTTTATAAAAGCCCAGGATTAGTATTATAATAATAAAGAAAACAGTTTAATTAAACGAAGTCACAAACAATACTCTTTGCTAAAATTGGATTTACGCCGCTCTATAAATAAGCAATTGTGTTAAAATAACTTCAATTAAATTATTACAGCAAAAAAAAAAAACAATTTCATACGAATATTAAACTACGGTGATAAAGTGGTTTCTCTTCTCTTTTTTTCATTGAATTGTCGAACCCACCGCGCGAAGTGATAAAATACATTTCTGTATACGGTAACAAGCTAAGAGACAATGCCAGTGTTTTTGTAGGCAATGGCAGCTCCTAGATCATTACAATAGCATAAAGTAGCCAGTTATGAAGTAGCCATATGTAGTGAAAACCCGACTCGCAACCGGTTAATGCATTTTTAACACGAAATACTCGTTTCTTTAGGAGAAAAAACATCGAAATTCGATTTCGCCAAGTTATTAAACGTTACGTCATAATTTATTTGTTATTGGAGAAAAAACTACATATTTATTAAACATGTGTTAGAAATGTAAAATAAAGGTCGACTTGGAGTTATCGATTCACTGCGAACACCCGATTCATAAAAGTCAAAAAAAGAGAAAATGGAATATCGTATAAAATCGTATCGACAAAGATAAGGGCGGCGAGGCGTCCGTGCTGCGTAGCCCACGGCTGCGACTCGATATTTCATGAAACACCCGATTTATATGCGCGCTCCAGCAAAACCTTAATGTTCACCGTACGTAATTACTGATAAAAAGAAAAATCGAATGTAGGAGTAAATGTTCTCACTCTTCATACAATATAGCACAAAAGTACTCGGAACTCTTATACTCTCATTTTCTTTTTTATTTACTCTCGTAGACCGTTAATAGTAAAAACGTTATGACATGAATATAAATTTCAAATTAGGGCTTTAAGTTATAGAAAAATAACGCGAACTTTTTGTTAATGCAAAGAACAAAAGAATAAAAAAGTTTAACCGAATATAATTACTAGAAACTACAAAACTGATGGTATAATGGTTTGCTTAGCGAGTATCAAGTGTTTTTTTGCTACATGATAAGTTAAGTACGCGGCAATTAGGTGGTAGATCCCGTGCGAGTAAAATTTACTAATACACCATCGTCACATCGACCACTTAACATCAGATGGACCGCACGCCTATTCGCTACTTCCAAAGTATAAAAAACGCTAGAGAACTTATATCTCGCTCGTCGGAATGGACTGTCCAGAGTTTTTTACGAGGTTCGCTTTACTTATCAGTGTGTCAGGTAGCATGCGCTTATCTGCGCCCACTCTGATGAATCGATGTTAAAGCCCCGGTCTTATTGCTCGTGCGACTGTCCTCTAATTGAGTGCTCTTTAATGGAAACCGCACTCGGTTTCAAATATGTAAATACGTTACACGGACGTTTTTGTGTATTGTATAATAGTATAATATCAAAGTGTAGTTATCATTTTTGGATAATTTCATTAGGTCCAATTAATTATATATAAGCACATAAAATGTGTTGTTATTTGACCTTATAGTGTATGCTAGTGGATGATTAAGTTTAGTCTCTTTACATAGATCTTTATGCAGTCATAAACGATTTCTAAATCCTGGGCGTTAGTAAGAGTCCCTAAATTTTATTGGCCTTTCAAAGCATTTAACTCAATATTGGAAAGATTATTATTAATACATATATAGCAATTCTCATAATAGTGGCAATACAAGTTGTTTCCACGATAAAAAATAATAACTTAAACCTGTAATGGGAACCATATTTAACAAAACTTTATCTATAAAGATCTATCTGTATAGAGTTTGTGTAACATGAACAAATCGTAACCGAGTGATACAAAAACCTTCAACCTCTCACTAAACCTACACCCGTGGTCAGCCACAATAGAGCTTGTCAGATTATAAGATGAATGATTCGGATTTCGGCATCCCGCCAGCCTTCGTCTACCTGAGATAAAATATGTTATTAGAGGTAATGCCGCTTTATATTTTGATATACCTAGCATTTAAGGATTGATTTTGATGCCAGGTATTTAAACAATGGGGAAGAATTGCATTTATTAATTAAGTGCTGTTCATGAGTTCAGATGTAGGACCGTAAATTCATTGTAGCCATAACTAATTAACGGTGTGGCGTTTATTTAGGATTGAATTGTTCATTGGCGGACCAGGACTGCATATTAAAGCTTCGGGTGTCGGATATCCACCTAGTACAGTCGACTACACTACTCGCTTCTATATGGAATTATTTTCTTTATTAAATATAATGACTTGCGCCTCATTTATCGGAATTCCATATACGACGAAAACAATATGCCAGTTAGCTTGTTCCGTTCTGGTAAAAAATAGTCTGACACGCAAATAAGCTAATTCGCACATAGCCAACAGCAATTAAGAAAACAATAATATTTAAGACAAGCTTCATAATTCTTCGTTTCCATAACTTATCCTTGGTAATTGGCCCAAGTAATACCGTCGAAGTCCGTCTCCGACTGTACAAATGCAATCCCGAACAATAGCTGCTAATAATAAGGAACGTCGTATTTACGAGCATACGTGCCGTCTAAGCTGAGACGAGCTGGCTCTATTGTACTCAGACCTCCTATGATTATTTCAGTCGCTTGCTTTTTTCCACAAATCCGTTGAGTTCTGTTTTATTGAACTTAGATGAAATAAATCTGCGGCCAAGTGCGTAAATCCAGTCTAATCTAATTAGGTAGATTTTGTTCGTAGTATTTATGAAAGCTAAGCGAACATTTATCAGATATTATCCCGCTTAACAGACTGTATTGTACTTTCTATTAAGGAATAAAAAAACCAATCAATCGCTCTATTTTTTTACAATAACGGCCAAGGAAACCTTAATTAGCCTTATAAATCTTAAATATTCGGAGATTTTAAAATAGTACTTTACTGTTCTTAACTAATTGCTGTAACTTCTGTCAGATTGAGAAGGATCAGATCCATAATCTACAAAAAATACTCTCTTATATATAGATTAGAGTAATAATTTCTAGTATTGAATTAGAATACAAAGTAGAGAGAAGACAGGGACTCGAATGCTAAATGTAAGAGAGTGAAATTACAACCACAGCTTCATTTACTAATAATGCCTGAAGCAAAGTACCCTATAACTGAACAGTAAGCGCACTAAAGTATTGTAATGTAACCTTCGCTGAGCGTGTCTATTGTGAACACACATTCCAGTATTTCATATAATACCAAACTTGAGCGGTGGCTAGATTCGCGGCCCACACGGCGACCTAAATACGCGTGCGCCTGCGCACCCGGCGCCCGCCAATCACACAACGCCATTCAAATTACGAACCGGCGCCAATACCAGCATCTATGGGTCTATGCATAGACAACAAGAGTTATAGATATCCGACTACAAATCTATGCGTCGATATAAAATATAATTATAGATATCCGAACCATTAAATATTGTTGGCAAATGCCCTTTACAATAGTTTCTGATTTCCAATATTGCACGCTTTATTTATGACTACCAGTAATTAGTCAGGCGGGTCACGATATTAGTAACATTTAAATTCACTGTCACTCTCATTATGCCTGGTTGTAACAATAAATAAAATATAGGTAGGTACTGATATTGGTATGAATGTTATGAAGTGCAAAATATTATTTTATTTTATGAAAATAAACTTGAGATTATGTGAGTGTCGATTAATTTGTAAATTAAAGTTGTTAATAAATATTTTGTCAGTTACTACTACTCTACTCTACTATAGGTATATACTCTATTCTACTATCCTCTACTTTACCTTTACCCTATAAATAGGAATTTCATCGACTATCTGCAAGCTGATCAGAACAGCAGTGATAACTGAGTGAGGGTTTAATCTGAAGATGGGATTCGAATATCAAGCACTCCCTTGATTAATCTTTGTTGTTGTACTCCGAATCCATAACAAAAATTAAATAAGATCAGTTTACTCAACGATGAATATATAGCATAAGAAAGCTTTTTTAAGATGAATCTGTTTTGAAATTGTGACACAATCATGGCTAGGATCGTAGCCAATCACAAATAAACAACTTTTTAATTTTTCTTCTTAAGGGCGGAAGAGAAAAATTAAAAGATGCTTTTGGCTGTCTACGTTGCTGGCCATGAAATTCTTTTGTCACAGTTTCGAAATTAAACAGACAACTTTCCGTGACAACAGAAGAACAATAAGGCGAGACGATGGCAAGTTTTTTTCAGTTAGTAAGAGATTAGTAAGAGACCTACTAGAGCTTTTACTCGTGGCTCTGACCGCATTTAAAAATAGAAGGCAAAATCTAGCTATATCTCAGTATAAAAAAAAGATTCACCTATTTCCAACGAAAACCATTCCTTGCGAATGATTTTCGTCGCAAACTATCTCCATATAGTCTGCTTTAGAATTAAGTGTCCAAACC
>DWNJ01001755.1:0-11478 GCA_018250275.1 Udranomia eurus
AAACTTTAGTAAAAATAATAGGCGCTACGAACAGATGCTTGTGATTATGTTTCAATTTTAGACTATCAACAATATTCGTCAGATACGATTACAATATTCATTACGTGTTGATTTTGTTGTATGCTTTGGAATCTATTGTCGTATGAAACGTTGATGATTGGTAACTTAGATAAGTTATTGTAACTAAGATAAGTTACCAATTATTAACGTTTCAATCAACAACGTTGGAGACAAGTTTAAAGCTTAAACTATTAATACTACATCTTAGGTATTTATTGTTACTGCTATTAATAGCTCCATAATCAATAACATCTGTCCTTACTATGTCTTTACAAGTAAGAATTTCTCAAACTCACCTTCAGAGGCAGTTGGAGGTCGCGGGATGTGGGGTTGGAACCAGCCATTGTTGGACCTTGGGATTCTTGAAATCGTCCGAGTCATGTGGTATCAGTAATATCGTCCATTAGTCGGTACTTAGTAGTCGTATGTTGTCAGTTAATCTCCGGAAAAGTCAGTTGCTGTTTGTATATTAATGATAACAATACATATTTTTTTAAGAAAGTATAGTTTTAGTAGTTTGTTTAGTAAAAGTTTGTTGTTAAATGAATTTGCGTCATAAAATAGCAAAAAGTATTCTTTACAAAAAAAGGTAAAAACTGAAATAATTTTTATTAAATTTATTAAAAGTAAATGTATTAAAAGTTGTTAGTTTTTGTATTACAATATTAAAATGGGATTATCAAATAAAACAATATAATCATCGTTATATTTTATTATTTAACAGTTTAAGTCGTAATCCGCAATTTACAATTGTAAGCAAGAGAAATACGAGTATTATACAAGATAACTACAATTAAATTCATAAACTATAATTTCACATGTTATTCTTAGGCAGTGAATAGACAATTATAGTTACCTATGAAATAAAAGTTCCGTTATTATACAATTCAAGTATGGTAACGTAAAAGACACATTTTTGGTGATCTTATAAAGTAACAAGTATAAAGTCGAGTATAAAAGAGTATTTCGTTCTTACTGCTAGAGTCGCTAAAACTATAAGGCACTATTCGTATTTAACTTACTATGATACAATGTAAATAAATAACTAATTCATTACTTTACTTTATACACCTAAAAAGTTGTTCGGGTTTCATGAGACATCATCAACAGCACTTTGTTCATTATGTTTGATTGCTGACGGCCTTTCCAGTTTTACGATATACGATGGAGATGCATCGTATCTTATATGATCTCTTAAACTACCTACTATGCTCTCTAAACTTTGAGTCTCAATCTGGGAATCACCTTCGGAACCCGCTAAAAATTTATTAGTGGGAAATGTAACAGAATTTTCTATACTATCTTCTTGAGAACTGACAAGTTGTTCAACGGTTGGCAGCAGAGATGGCAATATTTTGACGTCTTCGTAATAAATTGCTTCACGTTTTCTTACACGTTGGGTATCATCTGTTATGACAGTCGACAACACTGTACTGAATTCTCCAGGGTGTCTGCCCGATACGTATATAGTAACTACACTAGTGTGTTTAGGTGGAGACGGTTTAGCCGGTTTCTGCTTATTCCTGCCACGTGTAGTGTGTGGATGCGGAGGAGGTGGAGGTAAATCTTCCTCGCTATCTACTATTTCATCAGAAAAGTCTTCGTTACTATTCAAGTCTGATAGAATATTAGGTTTAGGACTGTTGCTGTAAATATCATTGTTCAGATTGTTATTTGGTAAGAGATTAAGATCGGCTTGAGCTAGACCTAATAAAGGATTAGAAGTTTGTAATGACAGAGCTTGTTGCTGCTGTTGCTGTTGCTGTTGCTGTAGAAGTAAGGGAAGGAGTAGTGAGTTAAATTGAGGAGGTGGCGCCAAAACTGTAGGCGTAGTTACCACCGTATCTGTAATATATTCAGTGGCTGTTATTACATTTGTAGTAGGATCCACTATGGTGGTCAGAATAGCTTTACCCTTAAATGTTATAGGCAACACTGTCTCCCTAGCATCAGTAACGGTGGTAACGTAAGTTGTTGTTCTGGTTTTGTACTCAGTCACAGGTGTTTGTACTACAGGTTGCTGCGGTAACAATCCCTGGCCTTGCAATGCAAGCAGGGGATTTATCGCAGGCTGTTGATTGCCAAGAAGCAGTTGAGAGAGCAACAGGTTAGCTAATGGAACATTTGCGTTTAACTCTGGAGCAAGAGTTTGAACCACAGGCTCCACGTTATAAACGGTACTTGGTAGTATATGAGAATACGAGGTTTTACGCCCCCTTATTGTGGTTGGTGTGAAAATAACAGTAGTAGTTGGAGTTTCGTGCAAAACGAATTTTGTCACTTTGGTAACTCCATTTTCGCCTAATTCTGATGATTCCAATGCTAGCACTAATTGTTGACTTCCAAGGGGACCGATGGTCGTTGACACTTGATTTAATAACAAAGTTTCAATGCTAGGTTTCGCGGTTAAAACGTTTTTGTATTCAGTAATCTTACCATTAACAACTGGTATTGTAACTTCTATTGGCAATTGATGCGTGATAGTAATTTTTCCATCATTTAGGATATTGTTGAAATTATTATATCTTTCTCCGCTCAAGTTTTCAAAGGAGTTCCTCTGTCTGCTGGAGGCTCTACTGGTAGTAGTTCTAGTACGTGATCTGCCAGTTGACCGAGCTGAGCTAGTTCTTGTTCTGTCAGACTGAGAATTTTTATTTACAAGACGAGGTGCTTTAGGTCTTGAAGAAATAGTTGTAGTTCGGGATGATGGTCTAGCTTTGCCTCGCCTATAAGCTGGTGCGGCTGTTGTTGTAGTTTTTGGGCTACTTGCACCGCGCACAATAAACGGTTGCCTTCCAGATGATTTAGGAGCCGCTGCTGTCTCAGTAGTAGTCCTAGTATTCCCACGAGTAGTAAACCGGCCACTAGGTCTTTTCTTTTGTTGAGGTGGTGCTGGAGGTTCCGTTTCTGGTTCGGGATCAGGACGACGGGTACTAGCTGTCTTCCCTCCAACTCTCCGGAAATTATTGTATTTCCTATTTCCATAATCGACCTGACGCTTTGCTCGTCGCTTAAATGGTCTTATTTGTACTATATTTCGTTTAGGAGGTAATGGAGCTGGTGTTGGTACTTGTTGTTCTTTTCTATCGGAAGAGTCGTAATCATTGTCCTCTTCAAATTCCTCTTCTTCGTCTAATAATTCTTCATCGTCTTTTGGATCATTTTCATTAAGTTCCTGTTCAGGCTCCGGTTCAGGTTGTCTAAATAGATTCCTTCTAGGGAATAAAGCATTGGGTCTTTGTCTCCTTAAAGACAGCAATGGGCTTGAAGTAGTACGTGTTGTAGTCCTGCGAGTTGTTGTTGTAACACGACCTCGCGTTGCTGGTACATTTCTCTTAGACGAGGGCGTTGTCGACCGTGGTGTTATAGCTGTTCCCGGTTGTCTAGCAACTGGTGGTCTTCTAAATCTAAACAAAGGATTATTAGTGGATTTTGCAGGAATTTCAGTTGCATCTTCTAAAGGCTCTGTTGCGTTCTCGTCTTGTAATGTAGCTGACGTTTCAAACTCATTTTGGTCCGCAGGTGGATATAAGATAGATGATTGTCTTCCGCCTCTTAACCTAGACGTAGCTGTTGGCCTGATTCTTGGAACCGCTGATCTGCTTGCATAATCTAAATTATTATTTCGTACAGAACTCGATCTAAATCCACTTCTTCTAGATGTAGGTTGTATACTTCCTCTAATGAAGCCACCACCAGGCCTTGATGCCGATGGTACATTTCCAGATGGTATGACCGATGCACTCCCGCGTCCAGCAAATCTGCGTCCAGTCGATGGCCCAGGGGCTGGAACTTGTTTTCTACCACCACCTCCAAAACTACCAGACGGCCTAACTGATTTTAGTGTTGGTGTAGCTGTTATGGTTGGTGTAAAATCTGACCGAGTTATGGTGGTAGCACTACTTAATAGAGGGACGCGTTTTGGACTAAATGTTGGTCTATTTCGCGATGCAAACGGAATGATAACAGGCGTAAATGAAGGTTTTTTAGTAGTAAATGTAAGACGACCTCTCTTTCTAGGATTTGTTTCATCATCTTCTTCTTCGGATTCAAATTTAGACTCGGTTGTGGCTTCTGGTTCTGCTACAGAACCTTCTATAACTTCAGGTGTAGGGCTAATTAGAGATCCTTCTGTTGTTGTTGTAGTTGATGAAATACTAGTTGTAGAAGATTCATCGTTTAATGTTTTATTGTCATTAGTTACTACTGTAGAATCACCGGATATAACAGCAACTTGCGAGAATAATATCTTTTTCTCAGAATCTGGAGCAGGTGAACTGCTTCCATCTGATTTGACTTCAGCATATAAATTATCAATATATGTTCCCAATAAAACTGTTGACCCTATAGCAGAAACATCGGGAACCTTAGTAGGCGTAATCGCTTCTTTAATTACAGATGGTTCGATATGAGGTTTATCGCCGATGTCTTGAATTAAATTTTTATCAACTGCTCCTAGCGGTACTTTTCTACCTAATTGATTATCTTCAACAACTTTTGTGTTATCAACAATATTAGTAACAGTTTCCAGACTACTTCTTATTTGTGACGTATTGCCTGCATAGAATGTAGTAAAGTAGGTATATGTCGTATAAAATGTTGCTTTTCCATCATCTTGCTCTAAAGTATCATCAATGAGCGAAGGTTTTAATTGAACTTCCAGTTCTTTAGGTGGTAATACACTTTCAATGTCTATAGGCGTAGTATCAATAGGACTTACAGTGGGTATCGATTGCACTGAAGGAGTTACAACATTTGAAACTATTTCTTCACGACTAGTAATCGTGGTAGACTTATCTTTATATAAAGTGGTCCAATACGTAAATGTGGTGTAATAAGTTATCGGCAAGTTATTTTCCTCCTCAGGTTCAGTTTTAGGCGTTATCGTCTCCGTCACAACATTTGTTATAGTCTCTAACCTACTTTTAACATTGCTAGAATCTTTCCCGATATACATTGTAGTGAAATAAGTAAATGTAGTGTAGCTAGTTTGTAATAACAGTGTAGGAGATGGTAATATCTCATCAATATTACTTTCAGAACTAATCTGATCATCTAACACGTTATTGTTATCAATATATTTAGTTTCACCCTTCGACGATGAAGATTTCACGTCAGTAACGTAGGAATTTTCGGAAACTAAGGGATTTGATTCTACACTAAATAACATATCTACTTCCAACGGAGTTGGATTTGTAGCATCTATCTTATCTTTATTAGGTTGATATTTTTCTTCCGTGGATACTGTACTTTCAACTGCGGAATTTTCTTCATGTTTTTCATTTTGTTCTCGCTTTATTTGCTTGCAATTCCTAAAATCAAACTGAGGTCTAGTATTTTCTACAACGAAGGGATTAGTCTTTGTTGGAATGAGTTCATCTGGGCCTACGTAGTTAGTATAAACTTCACTTCTGCTACACACATTGGCATCTGAACCGACGTAAATAGTTGTAAAGAATGTATAAGTGGTAAAGTAAGTTTTGACAGCATCTGGTTTGATACTAGCTATGATTTCATCTCCTAACGAAGGAGTTGGTGTTTGAGAACTATATATATCGTCTATTTCCACTGATTCAATAACATCTTTGTTCTTTACCAAATCGATAATACTATTAATGGCGAAGGATTCAGTGGGTCGACCAATTCCGACACTTGTGGGTGCAATTTCGTCCTCGTTAAATACTCCAAGTAAAGATGGATCTAATTTGGATAAGTCAACAGTTGATGTAATAATGTTAGTAACAACTGACTTGTGACTGGCTACACTAGATGTTTGATCACCAAAGAAGGTTGTAAAGTAAGTGTAAGTGGTATAAAGAGTTTTGTAGATAAGATCAATTTCATTTTCATGTGTTTTAATATCGTCTTCTTCTTCTTCTGAAATGATTGACTCTGTTGGGGTATGTTCGGTACTAACTGTAACTTCTACGTGACTACGACTCTTCGTCACCCGTTCCGTTGTAGAAGTTGTAGGGGTTTCTTCTTCTATTACTTCTTTAGCATTAGGTTTTGTGCTTGATTCAGTATCTTCTTGGATAGTCAGTATCTCTTCTACGCTATTTTCAACTGATGGAGTTGTCCTAATTGGACTATCTGTTATCACCTCAATTAGTGGAGGTGGACTTGTTTCAGGTTCAGACGCAACGTCTGGTGATTCTATCACATCACGTTCTGTCTCTTTAACTGTAACTGATGCAACTGCAGTAGGTTCAATAATAAGATCGGTTTTACAACCTATATTCGTTAAATAACCAACGTTACTTTCAACGACTACATCCGATTTAATAGAAGTAGTAGTCTTAGTACTTTCTAAAGGAATGAAATAGGTGGTCAAATATGTCAATGTCTTATATTCGGTGGTCATTGTAGATTGTGTTTCAAGGCCATTTGTACATATAATTTCTTCATTCTTTTCAAGTGGTTGTTCTGTAGTAGCATCAATCTCTTCGAAAGATTCCTCACTATGGCCACTTTCAGTAGTAGTCAATATTTCAGGTTCATCTCCTTGGGGAGTTTCTTCTTCTGGTTCTTCCTCCTCTTCTTCTTCTTCTATTTTCTCCGTGACTTCAGCAGCTGTATTTTCAGTTTCTTCTTCCGAGTTGGCGAATACTTCTGCTGCATTATTTTCCGTTACAGCAGATTCTGAAGACATTTCTATAAGAGTAGAGGATGGCATTAATATTGTTAGTGGCTCAGTTGCTTGTAAATTATACTCTTTGATAGGTAAAACTTCTAAATCTTCTGTAGTACGTGAACTTTCAGTAGGTATGAATGCGGGTTCCGATGGTTGTATAACATCCAGATTCAAATCAAAGCCATTATTATATTGCACACTGACAGAATCAACATCAGAATCTCTATTATCAACGTTGTATATTACTTTTTTCAAGTCTTCTTCTTCCTCAGTTTCATAATTTTTATCTGTTACTATTTCTGCATTATCAAGTGACACTATTTTTGTGGTCGTTGTGGCTTCATGGGCCTTATATGTAGATGTAGCAACAGGTATATCGGCAGACAGAAAAGTTACTTTGCTAGCTAGTTTGTCTACGGGCTTAGCAGACGGGAAAACATTTACTTCATCTGGGTTTTGTGGACGAACTGTTTCAGTATTGGGAGTAAATATTATAACTGTATCACCTACAACTGTTGTAAAGTCAGCAAAACCAGCATATGTAAATGTTTTCTTAGTTCTCGGCTCACTTTTTTGCCCAAACAACTTTTTAGGGAGTTTAGTTTGTTGAGATGATTGAGATGGAGAACGATGTGATTCAACATTATCAATATAATAAAATATTGGTGAAAACTCGTTCTTAATAGTAAACGTTGGTAAATCGTAATTAGGTTTTACCTTGACAATATTTGAATCATTGAATTTATCCATTAATGCAGCCGACTCTACATTTATGGGCTCAGTTATTGGTTCGTAAGCTTTACTTTGACGATGTAAAGTATTAACATTATTAATATCTAAAACAGATGGCTGAACTACAAACTTGTTTTCAGATTCAATGGCAGGACCATCCAAGAAATTATAAGCCTCATATTTTGGAATCTCATTATATGCTTGTACCCTGCGAGCAGTAGGCTCCTCAAGAATATGATTATCAATTTGAGTTTCAGGAGCATTCCAAAATTTGAGACTTTCCTGAGCAGGTTTACTCGCATAGATTATTTCCATTTTGCTACTAGGCGCAATATAGTCTGTGTTTTTTAAAACGAATTTATCTGGATCAATTACACCTAAATCTTGTTTTACGTTCCACTGTTCATCGAAGGCCGAATGAACACGAGTCGGATTGACTATGAAAGCATCGTCTACATTAGACGGTTTATTGTACAGAACAAGGGAAGATTTGGTGAGGAGCTGGGCGTAAATTCGGCCATTGTCCAAGGTGGTACCCAAAATTTGCGTGGCAAATTCTGTCGTGACTCCGTCTTGGATGAACGTTCGTGCGGTGGACGTCAGAAGGCCGATAAGAGGTTTCACGCTGTGGTACCTTCCAACCTTCGAGTTATAGTCGTTTCGTTTCTGGTCGTTAATGAGCAGCACTGTCAGGTCTGTGTCGTATGTCAACAGTCACAGTCGTGGGGGGGATACGGAGGTGCGTAATATTTTACAAAATCCGGTTGAGTTTGGATGTTGACCACGACCCGGGGATTAGATTTGAAAGAGAAAGAAAAACATACAATTAATAATGCAATACAATAAAATAAATACAAATAATAAATTAAATAAAGAGATACTTTTTTTTCAGGCCAGTTAGCACTATTTTGTACAACGTTTTCGATGAAGTTGAAGCCCCTTTTGTTCATAACTGAATATTGATGACATAAATTGCACCTTAGTGATTAGTGTCGGTCATCTTATTTAAGTCTATCATTCGTTTTGAGAATTAAAATGAAGTTATAATTTATGATTTGTGGTTTATTAAAATGGTTATTAAAATATTGTGTCACAAAAGGGACACCAACCAGCACTAATTTCAATATACAACTAATTAATCATTCAAGAGAAAAGTTGTTAAAAGTCTTTAGAAAGTTATTGTAAAAGTAAGATAAAACATTCAACAAAGTATTGCTAAATACATTAAGAAAACGGATGAGAAAATATAAAACGATAGAATTGAAGAAGAATTAAGAAAAGTACTCAGGCATAGCAAAATAATTTACAAAGGAAAAAACAGGCTTAGAATACAAGTTTACACTGACCTCTGTTTTCAGGGACACCCTCCCGTTTGATTCTAGATGCTTCTATCGGTTCGAATTCATCAATATCTAAAACAATAGAACACATATTCATAAGAAACATATCCAGATAATTCAGTGAATAAAACTTAAATATAAAACAAATTGTAGTAAACTAATTAACCATTATTAGACTTAAAGAAAACTAATCAGCAATAGCGCAGTGGGTCGATAGTAGGTCGTGGGTTCGATCCTATTGCACTATTGACGTGGACCCACACCTAACACAAGGCAATAAGCGTAACTGGAGGGGTTAAAAAATTACTAGTATTGTGACATGCTAGTCATTTAACAAATATTATTAATGACTAAACAGTTAAAAACGAGGTGGTATAATTGTCGTCCAATATATTTCTAATCATTCATTAATGTAGTTTCAAATACCAATTTAGTTTTAAATACACATCAAGGAGGCGAATCAAATATCAACGGTTTCATAATTCGTTACGTTAACCCAGATGCCTGTGGAAAGTAGAGTGACAAGGTCGAGCTAAGGCTCTGTTTGAGATAAATTCAACAATTGACCAGAGATGCGGGCAATGAACTTGTTGGACACTTAAAATGTTACCAAATGGGTGATTGAAGTGCACTTTCTCATAGATGTGTAATCTTCAGTGCACTTATAAGAAAATACAATTAAGTAACTAAATGCTATGAGAATACAAATATATGAAAAACAACACAGTGAGCCTTGAAAAATCCTCGATGTAAAATAACCCGAACTTGAATCCCAAGTTGCAAAAATTTCGATTTTCTGTTCAAATAATCTATACATATAATATATCTGTAAGTGATTGCTGTGTGTACATGGAGGATATCTCAAATAAAACCATTTTTAGGGGTCCTTATTGGAGATTAGAACTCTCAAAATGTCACCTCAAACAAACTAACTTCAGTAGACCAACACTTGTCAAATGCAAAAATTAAAAATGGTTTCGCAATGAGGCTTGTAAAGTACAAAAAGTATATCTTTTACAATGAAGCAATGTTAAGGAAGTGCCAAAACATAAGGTAATTGTGAGAAAAAAGTTTAGCAACGTTCTTAGCAGAGATCGTGTGGAGATAACGCCTATTGTTCTAATATTTCGCAAACCTCCAAAGGGAATTAATGCCAAAAACACTTTCGTAAGCAAAACATTGGATAATCCTTGAACACGTACTTAAATTTAATCATTGCTTTATGGTACAAACATACAAAATACTAAGTATGCAAAGGAATAATCTCAATCAGGCACATGCAAGTTATGAAATGGTACATGGAAGCTGATGTTAAGATCTTAAACTTTTAACGGTCAGACTAGCTGATTTTGCATTTAAAGTGATTGTTTCGTTTGTTGAATTTTTCTTTTGAAGTGTCTTTTTCATTAAAAATACTTTGAACGCATCCCGCATCGCGGAATTATGGTTTTAAGAATGATTTTTTCACAAAAAATCGATATCTAAATTTATGCACATCATATCTGAGCATCTACATTGTTCTAAACGTTTAGGATTTGGATTTTACAAATCTGGCGGGCTGGCAATGTAATTGTATTTATATCATGAACTTCTTTGAAGATGAAAACCAAAATTTCTATTATCTACTTCTGACCTTATTCTTAGACATTGCAAAAAAACAATAGTAGATTTTAAAAGATTTTACTCTATTACACCAAGACATTTATATAAATGTTTGCCAATGGAATGTAAGACACATCTTAAGCTGCCTATTTTAATAAAACATTTAATAATAACACCGAATACAATTTAGTACCTTTTCTAAGGTTTTGCTCTATTACATTCACATATTTTTATCGCCGACTACTTAAGCTGCCTATTTTAATAAAACATTTAACAAGAATACCGGCATCTAAATAGATATGCTAAACGGGGTAACCGGCGGTCAACGCGTCCGCTATAAAGTTCAAACGAGAGTTAAGAAGCCGAGCGCAGTAAGCATCTTCACTTTCTACCACAATATTGGGGTCAAACGTGATCCCGTCTTAGCAAATACGCCTTAACTTACGTAACCGTTCAAATACTTTCTTCAAAGGCCCTTGGATAATATGTAAGAGGGAAACTACATACCCATATGCTAATTAAAGATATTTTTTTCATTTAAAATCGCCCTCAGTCTACTTCGCCGGTCGAAATCCCACGGATCCTGTCTTAATAACAACTATTACAATTTGTGATTACTTAGAAAGTATTTGTTTAGTTTTGTGGTACATTAAGTACTCTAAGTGCGACTATTTAATTTTTTACGATTAACTATTTGAAGGTGGTAGAACCTTGAAACCGTTCGACTCCGGAGGCACCACCGCCACACCTATTTCTGCCTTATAACAGCAGTATTCTTGCTGCTGCTTGGTTTGAAGGGTGTGGTCAGGTAAATATACTTAACCGAGGCGTTCCAACTTAGTCCTCAGGGGTAGCAACGCATTGTGACTAACTTTGAAGTTTGTTTGTTTTTTATAATTTAAATGACCGCATTTTTTTGTAGTTGAACATGGTTTACCTGCGGCGTACAAATTACCGTATAAATTCTGTCTATGAATCTCAAGATTTATGGTAATATAGAGGATAAGCGACGCATGACGCAAGACTAAACTAAAGTTTAGTTTTTATTTAATTAAACACGATGTACCAATACTTGGTCTTGGTATGCTTATTGTGGACAGATTGCGGTGC
>DWNJ01001756.1:0-11477 GCA_018250275.1 Udranomia eurus
CTAGACACCGCCAGGTTTTGGTGGGTTCGAGTCCCACACAACCCTTTCGCTGGCCCAGTGGCGGAAGGGTATCCGCGGGGATTTCGTGACGGAAAAAAAATAGACTAAATAGTCTAATGCAATGCATAAAGCATGCTCTTCCATGGTCCATCCACCTTATACACGGTACATATACTATACTTTATTATTTTGTTGACTTAAACTTATCAAGCTGGTTCCCACAGTTATTATATTGTATTTACCTCCGGACTGTTCCTCTCCAAGTTATCACTGAGCTCCTCGTCATAGGTGTCTTGGTATTCTAATTCCTCCTTCAAATATAGTACCTCTGGTTTTATATCAACATTAAAGTTTTCCAATATTCTAGGTTTCCCTGCAATGGCGGTGAAAATTAAATGTGAGAAAAATGTTATTGAATATTTAAGGGATTTCAAATTCTTTTCAGCCATCTTACTTCCCCTGGTTTGCCGTAGCCTGAGGGCTTATCATGTGGCGCCAAAGCTTGTTAGCTACTTCAATACTATATAAACACAAGTTTTATACTTAGTAATAAAACAGCTTACCCGCTGATTGAAAGTAAATTTTCTCATAATCGTTAGTGTCTAGTAATTGGTCAAAATAATCTCCTGCTGGGCTCTGCAATGCAGGCTTACACAATTTTAAATCATCTATGTTGGTTCCAACGAATTCCTCTGGTTCCTTTTTAATGCACTTCAATCCTTCCAACCCTTGTGATGCCGTGACATCTGTAAAAGTAGAAAAAACTTATGCTATTTCTTGTATAATATTTTGATTCGAAATGTAGTCCTTGTTGTTCATTTGATGTTATTTTAGTAATATGTTCAGTAACTTCTGTACTATTTATGTTACACTAGCTGATTCTGAACGACTGATGACTGATGGGACATTCTACGGCCTGCGGCTTTGTGCGCCGGCTTGGCTCCGCAGAGACTACGGGTCTCGAGTCGTTGCGGACGTAGCGACCAGCCTCCACACAAACAGACGTTTCCGCTGCGACTCGGCCAACAGAGGGTACCACGCCGGCGCCGCATACGTCAACCGGGATCGTATGTGCGTCTTGTACACCCTTAGTTTAGTCGGCAGCTTGGATGAGAGCACCGGCCGGAGCATCGCTCGCGTTACACGAGCCTGGTGAATCGAACGGTCCACCTGAAGCGTCATGCGCAACGAGCGATCGATGTCACATCCAAGATACCTAACTGTAGGTGTCCAAGCTACATCTCGATCACGGAGACGCAGCGGAGGTGGCATGGCACGTTTTCGGCTGAACAGGGTGGCGACCGTCTTACCGACATTAACAGCCATCCTCCACTTGTCCAGCCACTCTGAAAGTAAGTCGAGCAGACGGTGCATTCTCGCGCCTGCTAACTCGGGCTTGCGCGACGATGTGAAGTAGTGTGCTGTGAGGGTCGAGTTGGGGTCTAGGGGTCGATCGAGGTGAAGCTGTAAAGGCCACCTGGGCCATAAACGCTTCAAAAAAATAAAAAAAACCTAATCTCCACTGCACTCCACTCCGTGCTTTGTAGAAGGGTGAGGTATTATCAGAAGTTGCTAACATCATCTATTTATTTACCTTAGCATTTTACGTTAATAACAAAATATGTATTAATTATTTCAAATATATTGTATCATCATTATTCTATAATATCTACCTACCGAGTATTATGAAGAGGGAATCAGAGGGTTCCCTAGCTAGACAAACCTGCGTTTTTAAGAAACAGTTATTACTTATCACCCATTCACATAGACTAAATTTTTATTTATACTCTTTATTTTACACCAAAGATAAGGAAAATATAAAATAGGAAACATGATACATACGATTAATTAACTATGCATACTAATATTTCTTACAATTAAATTCGTACTTATAGTAATAAAATAATGTTATAGTAGTAGTAATATAGTGTTAAATCTTATTCGACTTTTTGCCCTCTACAATCGGACAAAAATCCCTTAAGACAGGGACTGTGTAATAAATTTTAAAATTTGTAATTCCCGCCAAAAACCTAAATAAAATTGTTTATGTAATACGCATGTAATGGCAATGCCTTTATGAATGTACAGTCAAAACATTCTAGAAAAATCATCCGTGATCAATTTTGTTTTCAAATATATATTTATCACTCACTAGGGTATATAATAATAACTAATTTATTATTATAAATTTATAGAATACTTTGGTTTTATATTTATTCTGTTTCTAAACTAGTAGGGAGATATTTATAATCTTTAAATAAATGAATATATTTTATCTTGAGTATAAAAAAAGGTAATCTGACATTAAATTCTATTAGAAATATTATATTTCTTACAGAATTGGCCAGAAAATCATGAAATACAAAAAAAAATAGTGTGATATTAAATTACCATATTTTTTATTTTGAACGCATCTACAGCAGGCAAAAACAAAATTTTAAATTGTATTAGGTGCCTATGTCTTCTACCGAGAAAAAAAAATAAAACATTGAACCATAGACAGACATCGTTATTCAACTTTTAATATATTTTATAGAATGATTTAAAGAAATGTGAAGTTTTAGTAATATTAATCAAAATTAAATTTTATTTTAAGATTAATCATCATAAAATTAATAGGGTATTCTTTTTTATAAATCAATAAATAATTAATGTAATATCATTGACCGGATGTACCAAGTACTTCGACATGTTTCGTGAAACCCCCCGTTGTTTTGTATCAAGAAAATGCAATGGCCGCCATCTTCGACTCTTGTGAATGTTTTGGTCGTAGTTTCGGACTTTGAGGCCTATTTCTTATGTGCTATGAAATTATTTGATGGAAATTGTTTCGCTACTTCCTAGGTGTTATTAATTTTATTTCATAAAGGTTAGTACCACATTCCTTTACCATTTTGTGTAAAAGTGTTTACATCTGGATTTCCTAGCATAACTATTGTGATGTTGTCATTTTATTTAGTTACAGAGTGTTTTTGTTCTCATTACATTATTCAGTTCGTTAAATATGGGTTAGTTGTGTCATTAATAAGATACTAAACATTTATAAATATACAAACCTCATTTTCGTGTGTACTTATATCCCTCACTTCTTTGTTACTAAGCGGAATCGGTCTATCTAATTTATTACGTCGTTTTGCATATTTTTTACAATAATTACATGAAATTAAGTGATATTTATCGGTACTAGGTTAGTGTTTACTTTTTGATGTTTGGAGACATTTCAATTTTCGTGCTACAATAATGGCGGCAGTGGATTTTAACCTATCCGCGTATTTAATAATTTTTTACTTTTCCCAAGCATTGATGTTGATTTATTTTGGTGATATCCCTTATATTTTCCCGTAGGAAACGAAATAATGTGACTTTTGATTAGATTTCTGGAACAATGACCCCGACTGTCATATCGTATTTTGTGGACTAAAAATATTTTTGTAACGCTGATATGATCGCGGGCCGTGACAATCGTGAAGACCATTGGATAAAAAGTCGATTTTCGATTGCAGTCACATGAAATAAACTCGGGAGGGCAAGGCGCGCTCCGACCCATCATCTCGGGCTTGACCCAAGATGATATTCAAAGAATGTCAACTGCTTCAGAGTATGATCCTGTGGCCCAAAAAGTGAGTACCAGCAATGCATGTTCCATATCAAAATCATCCCACACACCATACTTTATCTATGACCTTGTGGTAAGGTCTGTGTTTAGTAACATTTCTTTATCAAAAGTGCATTTATTGTCCTAATTCCACTAGATAGCACCAAGGCGCATATTTGTTTTCATGTAATAACCAACGAGCTAGCTCACTTTCACTTACACGCATTTCACACTAATATTCTGCTGCATTAAACGATTCTTTGTCCAGTCATAACTCTTTTTTGACTACAAATTAATAATTGTGATGATAAACATAACAGACTTCTAAAAATAATTGTCGTCTAACAGTGTCATAAATAAAGATTTTAAAAACAATGTTGTATTTATTAAACCTTGTACACTTTGTCATTATACTCTATAGTTAGTTTTAACAGGTTATACTTGGTAAGTGCAATGCTAGATGGGTTTAAATCTTATATGAATCATTTGTTGCTTTTGTTGAGTTATTATTTCGCTCATAACAGAGTCCAGATTTTAAGTCATAGGCTATGACAATTATATATCAAAACCTAATCAGTTGTTGCTAACATACACTGTGACATATTTTATCGCTATATTATAATCTTTTAACTTTTGTTTTTAAGGATTTTAGAAGGTAAAAATTTTAATCAATAACAGGTATACTACAGTTACTGAATAGTTTTCTATTATGTGTATATTTTTATTGTTATAGGATTACGGGCCGGCCACCTCCAGTGAGAACATATATGAGCGTCTGTTGGACCGTGAATTAACGAATACTATGGATGTACCTAGTGTGAGAACCCCTGTATTACGGGCTGTTCCTATATCACCTACTCAGGGAGATCCTGAACCCGATTCCACAAATCCCGAAAGCATTATTCAAACAGTTCACAAAGTAGAAAAAGAAGTAGAGTATCTTTTTAGTGATAAAAGGCGTGACACAGAGATGTCTGTAGATTCCCTATCCAGGATAGTCCGTATAGAGGATACTACCATAGAAAATGTAGGACGCATTGCCTACCCAATTATCCAGGAAACCGATGATCGTGGTGATCGAAACTATGTAGAAAATGCTGCAACTTTAATACAAGCACCAATAAATACAGCCATAGTTCAGAATGTTACTAAACTGCCGCAAAACTTCACTATCAATGTAGATGCAGCTGTAGGAAACATTACGGCTATACAAAATGTATCCCAAGATGTTGGAAATCAAACCCTGTGGCTACCAACAATACTTGCAACCAGTGCCGATACTAAGCATGAAGAAGATAGACCACCAAGTGTTTCACAGATCATTATCACGAGTGAAAGCTATGTCAATGATACAAGCCAATTGGGAAGAAGAACTAATATTATTACAGAGACAAGTTATATAAGCAGACCGAAAACGTCGAAAGTCCAGATTCTAAGCAACATATCCTTACCTAAGAATTCTAATTACTCGCCTCAGTATATTACTCAGGGTAAAGAAATAACAGCACCAATGTATGGTGCCCCAAATCATGTTTACAAACTCAGTACGAATGTAGTTTCACAGAAACATATAAACAATTCCGTGTTGTGTACAAAACCACCCAAGAGCCAATCATTAATCGGATGTACTTCATTAACACCTTCAGTTATTAATAATAGTCCTATAAAGAATGTGTCTTATAGTCATACGTTTACTAAGAGCACAAACATGAATAAGTCATCAAATAAAGTAAATAATGGTGCTAATTTGAATGCAATTGTAGCAGCGTCTACTGGCAACACACCATGCCATATATTATCACGTGTTGTCTCTGGACCTAATAAGCTATCTGTACATTCAGGTCGAAAATCCGTTAATACTTTTAAGAGTTCTAAAAATTCTCAAGCATCTACACAGAAAACTCAATCAAGGGCTATAAAGATCATACAGCAAACAGGTACTGCTCACAAACTTGAAGCAAAGCCTTGGCCTGTTACTAGTGTTACATATAAAAATCAGCAAACAAACTATGATGTAGATACAAATACATCTAAAATAATTCAAAAAGTTGGAAGCCCTACGTCAAATAAAAGTCAACAAACAATGCCTCTACAAAAAATGCCTAAAGGTGATCGGTTAGTGCTTCAGTCACCTTGTGGCCCAGTACTGTTATCTACTGGTCCTATAAGCACAAGTTTGCCTAAAGGTCCACATTATGTTCAATCAGGATCGACACCTAATCTTCGATATGTACAAACATATGGGCCTGCTGACAATCAGCTCTCTACTGTTTCACAAGTTTCTGCAAATCAACAGCTTACAGCACAGATACTGCAATCACTAGCGCAACCAAAAATACTGTTGCAACCGAGTCCAACACAAATCTTCCCAGTGAACCATCATATAACTACGCCAACCCCTGTCGAAGTGGAACCAGCAGAAATAAGACCTGTTAATCAAAAGAGGATTGTTTTGTAAGTAAAACAACAACTTACTTCAATTAATTTGTCTATCATTATTTTTCTATTCAAATGCTAAAATGTTTGCATATCTTTCTTTACAGTGGTGATAAAACAACTTTATTGACTGCCGATGATATTGTTGGAATGGAGAAAAGACCTAATCTGCCTGAAGAGTTACGCCGCTATCCCATTCAAGCATTGGCTATTATTATGTTGGATCACACATATTCCTTGCCAATGCAAAAACAACCTGTCGTTACGACAGTAGCGACGCCAGTTACAACAGCCGCTCCAATAGTATCATCACCAACAGTAACCACTGCTCCTTCAAGTCCATTAAAGAGGACTTCACCAGTGATAATGTCTACAGCAGCAGTAGTTGAAGCACCACAAGCAGTGCCAACTAGTGTTATTGGAACTCCAATACCCGTTTCAACTATTCAAATGGGAGGCCCTTTAACATTTAAACCGCAGCCAGCACCTGTCCCAGATGACGATGCTGCGTCTGTGATATCTTCGGTTGAAGGAGACAGGAGAGGTGATGCGCCCCAAGGTGGCAGTGACACAGAAACGGCCCCAGAAGGAGAGGAAGAAGGGAAAACACGATGCATTTGTGATTTTACGCATGATGATGGTTACATGATTTGTTGTGATCGTTGTAGTGAATGGCAACATGTAGATTGCATGGGTATTGATAGACAAAACATACCAGACGCATACATGTGTGAGTTGTGTCAACCGCGGCCAATAGACCGCCGACATGCGCGTGCTATACAGTTAAGGAAAAGAGAAGAATTGAGCGCTCTTGGTGCATCTGATTCAGATTCTTCAGAGTGTGGACGCCTTCCAGGTGGACAAAGAAGGAAACGTCTGCTTACAGTCACTACTTATACAAACACCAGTGGATCATGTGTAACTACATATAATTCAAATGCTCCTGTCTTGCCACCATTACCACAGCCAGCAACGATATCCACGATTCCCAAACGAGGACCAAAAAAATCTAAAAAGCCTGAGGTTGTTAGAAAAGGTACTAAAAGAAAACTTTCTGAGAAAAGAGTGAAGCGCAAAAAAGAATTGTTGTTAAATAGAAGTAAATATAATTCAAGTCTTTCAAACCAATCACATTGGCAAGATTCTTATGAGCTTGCTGTGACTAATCATTATAGTCCAGAGCTGAGAGCAAAAATAATGAAATATAGTAACAAACTCAGTAATACGCCTAACTTTGCATCGGCTATTACAGCACACCTGTGTACCACTGTGCCTCATGCTGGAGGCAAAATTCTTATTGCAACTAAGGATCTTAAAGAAAATATGCCAGTTATTGAATTAAGAGGTAAATATATGTTATCGAACCAACACAGACCACAACTGCAAAATTCAGCCCGAGCGGGAAGTCAGAAGCCAGGTCCCTTTGTCTTCTTCTACAGATTGCCAAAAGACAATACTCAAATATGTATTGATACGAGAACATATGGTAATGAAGCAAGATTTGTTAGGAGATCATGTAAACCGAATGCTGAACTGTTGCACTGCATTGTTAAAGGTGCTCTGCATGTTTATTTGGTAACTAATAATGTTATTCAGGCTGATACTGAAATCACTGTTGGTCACGATACAAATGGCAGTAAGCAACCATGTGCATGCGGCAATCCTAAACACTGCAAGGTCAATGGTTTAAATCCTCTAGTACCCCGAAAAAGTATTGATTTTCCAAATCAACGAGAGAAAAGAAGTGACAGAAGAAACAGATGTTCAAGTTCTTCTTCGCCAGTTTCTCCCCCACTTTCTTCATTAATTAATGCGACTGTCAAGGATATTTCCCATCCATTCTCAAATTTTAAAATGGATAAAAAATCTCCAGTAAAAAATGAGTATTCACCTATGTCACCCATAAAAGATACTTTGCCTTTAAATTTCGAGCAGCCAATAAAAACAGAACCCTTTGAAGATAAACCTGAAATGAATGAAATAGATTTATTAGCTAAAGAGGAGATGAAACCAGACATAGATGAACCTGATTCGTTCATCAAACTAGAACCTAAAATTGAAGAGGTAGAAGAGAATTTGAATGAAATGATCCCAGACCCTGAACCTGTTAAAACGCCGAAAAAGGAGGAAGTCAAAGAAGAAGTGATAGTTCGTAAAGTGCCAGTCATAAAATCAAAACTTGAGGAACATGAAATCAAGGAGGAATTTGTTCCTTTCCCGGAACCTATACATATTGTGCAACTTCGCCTTGTGCCTGTGCTAGCTATAGAACCTGAACAACCAGTAGAGCCAGAACCAATAGAATCAATAGAACCAGTTGAAGCAGTAATGCCTATAAAGCCAATAGAAAATTTAGAGCCCTTGGAACCCATAGTGCCGGTACAGCCAGTAGAAACTGTACCTGTTGAAGAGCCAGAGGATATAAAGCCTGAAGAAGTTGAAGAAAAGAAACCTATAGAGGAACTGAAATTAGAGAAAGTAGAAGAAGATCGTCCAGTGACCCGGGAGTTTGTAGCAAAAGCAGCTTGTCACGACAGATCTTCTAGATCCAGTAGAACAACTTGTGTCAATCAAGATTCGATGGATGACAAGACAGATGATTCACAAGACAAAATACCCACAACTAAAATGAAGGAAAAGGAGAAACGGAAAATGGTAAGTGAAATTGTACTAGAAAATTTTACAAAAATACGTTAAATGTTTTGTTGCATCTTCTTGACTTTTCTTACCAAAATACTATGTTTCAGACTCGGGAAGAACGCAAAATGGAAGCTATTATGAAAGCGTTTGAACGGATGGAGAAGGCTGAGCAACGTAAAATGGAAGTAAAAGAAAGACAGAAACGTAGAGAATCTGATCCACATCCTAATTCATTTGATAAAGAGGACGATGAAGACATTCACTGCAGTACTAAGAAAAGAAAACGGTGTGTATATAATCTTCTAAATTATCATTTTTCTCTTAATTTATTTATATCTAACAAAATGATTTTTATTAATATTTTTTGTATACAGACGCAAGGGTCGCGCGCGAACAACGTCGCAATCCAACCGTAGAAGGCTAAATTCTGCTGATAGCGATATGGTGACATCAGGGGACGAAGCAACACCGTTATCTCCGCCTAGGATTCCTACGTCCAGACCAGAGCCTTCCATGTCTCTGGAATCCGAGAGACTTGAAAGAGCACACGATACTATTAATGAGGTTTGTATTGCTTACAAAAAATAAAATATTTAAGATATTTCTTTGATGAATATTTTGTTATGTTTCTTTTTCTGTTCCTAGGACCTTGGACTCAGTTCAGCATGCTTACTAGTGGAGGCAGCAGTCGGCTCCGTGGAATCCGCATTCAAGCTTCCGAAAACAAAGAAAACGATGGCCACTGAGTGGGTGGGTCGTTCGCCAGACCGAACACCATCTCCTTACCATTCACCCTACAGACCAACCTTAGTGTCCGCCCCGTCACTAGAAAACTTAGTCCGAGTCGCGTCAACAATGATAGGAGACTTGAGTGGTGGGCAAGATTTAGACAACGATGATGATATACATAGCTCACCGCCTAGAACTCCTGGCCGGGAGAGGAATAGACCGCCTAAGAAAGCCAAGAGAATAACGAGAAGTACACTCCCAGTAGAAGTCCCCGAAGTTTCAACGCCAATCATGCCTCAACACAGTGCTAAGAAGCGATGGTTAAGACAGGCGATTAGTGAAGAAAGCGATTCACCGTCCACTGGTTTGTTTCCACAAGATAATCATGTCTGCTTACATACAAAATCAGGTATAACATTTTGTTTTGATCTATATTAGTGCATAATTAATTTTATAAATTTAGCTATGGTTTTGCATGTAAGCAGGCCGTAAAACGTACTAGTGGTTTGGGATTAAAATACTAAATATAGATGTAGATGTATTTGTTTCAGAGTCTCCGCCTAATGAAATGGTAACTCCATTGAAGAAAAGACGACTGGCAAGAGAATCCTTGTCATGTGAAGCAAATACTATTGTACCTGTAAGTCTAGTGGTGAGTAAAAGTAATGTGCAATAAACATTCTCTGTATGTTATATTTAAATGACTAGTAATGTTTTAATAAAAATATTATTGTGCAGTGTCATGAAGAAACATCACCAATATTAACGTCAGAAGACTCTCCAGTTAAAGAGGACGCGTTAGCTCTCGCGCGACAATACAAAAGAAATATAATGGATATGTATAGCAGAGACCGGACGCGGTCCGATAGCGGACAAGGCTCCGATGATCAGTGCAATATGGATAATGATGTCTTGAACGTTAATATAAAAGGTCCGCATGATACCGAACATATTAGGCGGATTATAGGTGTCCCAACCCCTGAAGAGGAAGTCCCACCAGACCTCCCTAAACCTGAAGATATCACAATAAATAACAACAATGTAGAACTCGATGAAATAGGCTACAACAAAGTTGTTCCAATGGAAATTGATACAACAATCGTCACTCAATCTAAATTAGAGTCGAATGAGAATAGCAACGAAGTCAAAGGGATCGAAAGTCCCAACGACAAGGTCAATAGTTCTCAATCGGCAGATACGAGCGGAAACTCATCACCACAACGCGATGAGATGGACGACATACAAAAAAAGATACATTCTTTTCACACCGAAAACATACTGATATTGAAGAGTCGAAATAAGAAACCGCCAAAGGAGAAACGGAAGAAGGTCAATCTGAATTTTGACCTCAGTATGGTGAACGATCGTATCAGTATTCAATTGCGAACAGAGAACGACAGCAATAATAAAACCTTAGAAATGAATGGAGATTTACACGACGAAACAAATAGCGTCCACTACGAGGGCAAGATTGTCGTGTCTCCAGAAAACATACCCCTGCCTCCGGTGGAAACGATACCGCTGCCGGCGACGGAGACGATACCGTTGCCACAGGAGCCGATTCCGATGCAGGCGGTGCCGCCGGAGACAATACCCTTACCGGAAGGGCCGATGAAGCCTGCTAAAGACGTACTCGAGGACACTGAACCAACGCCAGAGGTGGAGAAGGAGCCACCAGAAGAGAAGGAGGCTGAGCGGCCGACCGTCCTGGAGAGCACGACGTCCCTGCCCTTCTCCAGCCGGTTTAGTTCCACAGGACTGTTCTCCGGGATATTCAGCAACATGTCCAACTCGTTCAAGCTGGAGAGCCCGATCAACGAAAACATCCCGAACATGTCAATAATAAAGAGTGCAATAGATAGGACTACAAGTTTAGACAGTAGTTTGTTCGACAAGGACAAAAGTACGCCAGTGGACGATTTGAAGAGTGTGCAGGAGATATTGACACGTGTGAATAATATGGACTCTAATAACAGTGTGTTACTATCGGGGGTGCTAAAGAGCTCGACCAAGTCGAGTTCGTTGCCGGCGCCGGAGTCGCCAAAGCCGAGCAAGGCGAACTGCGCGCGCGCCTCCG
>DWNJ01001757.1:0-11476 GCA_018250275.1 Udranomia eurus
CTTGAATTCTAATGTCTAATGATTAATGACAATGTCCATGTTCGTAATTCTGTTCCTCAAAATCTCAAAAAAATCTAATATGTTTAGCGTAGGTAGAATTATTTTCTGAAACCGCGAGCGACATAATATATCGTGTTTATATAAATGTAACTCCCAGATATTTATCTGTTAATGGAGTCACATACAAAACAATAATTCTATTGTTATAGAGTTATTGTTTAATGTAACTAACTTGTTAGCTAATAATACCCACTTACTATGCTTACGGCGTCTTTCCTGATGTACTCGTATTTCGCCACAATTGTTTGTGGATGGTAGGCTAGCCTAGTATGCCTATTCGTATATGGGGTATAAGAGCATGAAAGAAATGTTTTAACAACTGACAAATAATGTGCCGCTTCATGAATCTAATAAAGTTAATGACCGTTTAATAATAGCGTAATTAAGTCCTTGAATGGATTACTTATTTGTTAGCACCAGATTAAGTTTTACTACTAGGCTACTTACTACTTACAGCGATTCCTTTTAATCACAAGAACAATAAATCTATCCACAACAATTCATCATTGACAACATCACTTATTTAATCATGAGTTTAAAATTAATCAACAGTTTTAAATCTGAACGTGTTCCATCCAGTTAACACTATTTTTGATCAGCCAATTAGCAGGCTAATTAAATTCGCATTCGAATGTTAACTACGGTTTGTACGCTAATGGGCAAGTGAATTATTGAAACAGCCGACTACACTGCCCAGTGATCACACGTAAATAATTCAGGCTTCATTATAACCTGTACACAGATTCAAAATGAAATATTTGATGTTTGATGACAGATCTACGAGAGTCGGAGTGGACGCGAATTGGTCTATTATCTATGTATCTGTTTTAAATGACAGTCTAAATGATGAGTGGTGTATATTTAATTGTTTTGGCAAAATCATATTGTAATAGACATCATGATTATAGAGACAAATAACAATTTTTATCTTACTGTTACACGAAAACTACTTATACATTTTTTGTAATCCATTGATGAACAGACGAAGTCATGGCCAGACCCAAATATAAAATTAAATTCCCTCTGTACTAAACGTATTTCTTATTCCGAAGCAAAATTTTAATTATTTTTCTATTGTTACAGACGTCAAACAGCTGAGGAGCGGGAAGCGGAGCGCCAAGCGGCCAACCGCCTGATGCTGTCCCTTCAAGCGGAAGCGCTAAGCAAGGGCTACATGCCAGAACCACCGCCGAACGCCGCCCAGCTCTCAGCGCTACATTACCAGAGCCAAGCGAACGCCGCACCAGCGCCGCCAAACAACACCGCTTTAAGCGCTTTGCAAAATTTGCAGCCTTGGGCTGGAAATCAAAATGGTTTCCTGAACGCGCCAAATCCTACCGCACCGGCCCCCCACCCGCCGCCCGTCGCGTCGCCTATATGTTGAAGTTCGAACTTCGAATTGTAAATCGGTTCTCAGCAACAGATTAAAAATCATATTGAGGATGACGTTGACTAAGTTATTGTCTGTGTAAATTTGAATGCAAATTTTGCAAATTCTCTATGGTTTACATTGATCTCGAATGAGTTTTAGTGATTCCGCACCCATTAATTGGGATTATCGAAGTAATATATGTATTTAGTTACATGTAAAACTTGTACAAATTTTAGACACTAGCAGTTTTATGTAGCTGATGTAGAAAATAGTTATTATTTTTGTGTCTGTGACTTTGGATACGTACAACAATATTTTTATTCTTGAATGTTTACAATACATACAATAAAGGCATTTATGTGTATTATATTTTAAAACATACCTTCAGTGTAGTTAGATTATTTTAATTTCAAATAGTCTATATTTTTCTCGATTTGAAATTCGAAATATAATGTACGATTATTTATGAGCAAATAGGGAAAGACTAATAAGTAAACATCGGTTAAGAGATTTTTTTTGTATTCGCATATAAAGTGCAGCATCCTGAAGATTGTTCCAGAATTATAATCTCATTATCATAGTAGGACTGTAAATAAACAAACAGTATTATAATATAAGAAAATAGATGTAAGCTTGTAAAATATTTTTAGCGAGAAATCAATGTGATTTGTATTATAATCCAATAAAATACGGCTTCAGTATAGTACAAGGAGATTTTAATTATAAGTGTTAGGAATAATATGCATTAAAGCGAATGCAATATTTGTAATATCGATGCCGTAAAAAGCCACTATCTTAAATAGAAATAAAATCGAACTTGAATCGAGCTAAAAAATTATAAAATTCTTAACTTCTAAGCTAAGCGTAAACTCCGAAACCATTGATATTTGTATCGGGTGTACCATGCATTATTTGACTGCAAATGAACTATACATTCACCCCTTTATAGCTATAAAACTTTTTTATTATTTGCTGGAAATAGGTGTTAAAGCTTTAACACCTATTTCCAGCAAATATGCGTTCTACATACGTTTCCATCTTTATACGATATAAAGGAAAACTTTAACATAATTTAAATAATAATAAGTCACATCATGCAATATACCATTAAGTCAATATTCCTTAGCGATATTTTTGATCATTTTTGTCTTTATCATATTGCACTGAAGGAGAATACATTTAAAATTCGACTAAGTAAGTCTAAGTAAAACTTTTATATAAAAGGCTTTTGTATTACGTACGTGTAAATTCTCTTTTATCTATCGTATATATATCTTTTATAGACATGTTAGTTTTTATTTATTTCCAATATAAATAGAATTATATATGTATACAAATCGAAATTAACTACGTTGTAATCTTTTATCTGGTTTAATAATTACTGTTAATTAATTTTCGATATATTTTCCATCCTCTTTAAGCGCATGTAACATGTAAAAACCTGCCAGTTTAAAAATGCACCCCCCGGAAGTAAACAAAATTATTTTAATGTGTGAAAGCGTATATTTATTACAAAATACTAGTATGTGTAGGCTATTTTTCTTTACACTCGGGCTCGTCCGTGCACTCGTTGATCAACTAATAGGGCGATCTGTCATGTTCTGTTTATATAGCGAATGCACGAATTGTATGACTTGTCAACTTACTTATGCACTGGTTGGTCAACAAATCGGGCAGTTTGCGTAATATGACTTTTTATCGAAATATTATTGGTTTAGAAAAGTTGCATGTGTGGGTAACGGTTGGAGAGGTGTGCATTTTTAGACTAGAATATCTATACTTTTCTTGCACTTTTAAAATTAAGACCACAACATACATAATCATGTAGGAACATAAAATTTAGAACTAATTGTATATAGCTATACTTTGTGAAATATTTAGTTTTAAGAATATTAAACAACGTGTCTGTATAAAGTAAATTTTAAGATAAATAGCATATTTAATCTGATTTTAGAATAGAAACAATTAATGTATTAAGCGTAAAACTGTTTTAGAGCGACACGACGCTTAGAGCTTTTTCTGTGAATACTTCAATATACGATTAATGTTGAAAAGTCAAATAATTTGCGAATAAAGTACTGTATACTACCTATAAATTGTTTTATTCTTATTTGGCCATTTTTGTATCATCCCCTAATGCAAAACACAAAAGAAAATAAGTTTCTTGAACAATGAAATCTTTATTCGAATAACACAGAAACGTTGTCCGTACATAAATAGTAATAGAAGCGACCCGTTATATAGGTATATACAAATAAGAAGTTAAGACTTTGAAGGTGGTAGAACCTTTTACTACTTCAAAATTATAAAAAATAGATCTACGAGGACTTATTCTAATATAATCCTTAATAGAAGATCTTTTACGTTACTGAAGTTGGGAACTGGTATGCGGTTCTAATGAGCTGTAATTTACCCGAGACAGGAGTTCTGTTTGAGACAAACAACAAATACGTTGCCCTAAGCATTAAATAACGTCATATTAAGTATCTCCCTCACCACACCTTTTAAGACTCAATGGGTATAGTAGCCGTAACACTGATCTTTAAGAGAAAAATCTGATTGGCAGTGGTGTTTTCGAAGTTGAACTGCAAAGGAATCTCATATCGTCATAAAAGTATTAAATATAATAAAAAACCTAGATATGAATTGAATCTTAAATATACGTATTAAACATCTTTTATAAGTCTTAAAATATAGCTATAGCACAAAAAAACATAGTTATTAGCGATCCCTCCGATGTTACTATAATCCGTAGGCGACTGTGACCTCTTAACATCAGCCGGCCTGTCCCTTTGCCAGGTTTCAACACAAAAATTAATCGCAACACAAACAATACATTTGTTAAACAACTCATAGCATTTCACTCTTCGACAAGTTAAGAATAAA
This sequence comes from Udranomia eurus, assembly GCA_018250275.1. Classification (NCBI taxonomy): domain Eukaryota; kingdom Metazoa; phylum Arthropoda; class Insecta; order Lepidoptera; family Hesperiidae; genus Udranomia; species Udranomia eurus. Next base: position 4,319 of record DWNJ01001757.1, read on the forward strand.
TCTTCTCTGTCCATGCAGTTAGATTATGGAACTCGCTCCCTGAAAATATACGCAATACCAAAACTATATCTACTAGAAGATAGTAAAAGAACATTAGTACAAAGGTACTGCTTATTACAATATGAAGTATATACAATAAATATAAATGTAATATATGTATTGCTAAAAAATATGCTGAACTAACGTGCCTGAAACAAATTCAGCCCTTATCCTAGGAGTCTAGATTGGCCCAAAGAACAAATTACTTTTTATGAACACTTCATTATTGCTTTATTCACACTCGTAGTACAGTGGCCAAGAAAAGTTTTTGATTACATAACCTTTGGCTTAGGCCCTTGTTCTATCATACTTGTAGGCATTGTATTAAATTATATATTAATATATTATAGATATATTTCTTAGTAAAAAACAGGCAATAAGAGAATAAAAAAGAGAATTTCCGCTGCGCTATTGCAGTCACATTAGCATTGAACCCAATTTCGATGTTTAAGTAATTACCCATACTAACTACTACTTATTTATTCTCATAAAAATATGAACTTGTGTTACAATACTTTAAAGGCGGTGGAACCTTTTACAGTTCGACTTCGGAGGCACAACCGCCACACATATTTCTACCTTATAGCAGCAGTGTTCTTGCTCCTGTGTTCTGGTCTGATTTGAACTACATGACATATTACTAAATAAGTATAGGATGAATCTTATTCACAATTAAATATAGCCAAAAGCAAGACCATTGTATCACCAATTGATGACCGATGATATCAGTGAATACATCCAATTTTACAATAACTAACAAATATTCATTTGATACATAACAATAATGCACATTATACGAGTATAATGATTGACAAAGTTTACCAACACATTGTGCCTTTTAGCAATAATTTATCTACCGTCAACAAAGCAACGAACTCGTCTCATTTTAATTATAAACGACAACGAATTCTCGCTCAATTCCCAACTTGGCGGTGAAGCAAGTGCCGTTTCGTTTGGCGATAGAAAATGTTGATGCTTTTCTAGATGAGTGTACTGGGCCCGAATAAATGTTCATTATTTTTCTTTTCGCAGCAGCCGAAGGCGTGACTCGAATCCGTAATGGTATTCAGTTTGAACTTGAAATGCTCTTTCGATGGGGCGAATTTTTTTTCACTTTATATTGAATTTTTTATTTCGATCCGTGCGGAAGTGGCCGGTTTGTTTTGCAAGTAGCTATTGTTTCAACGGGATACGGAGTAATGAATTCCAAACATTTTTCCGAATTACTATTTAATTCGAACCTTTTTCGCGATGAGTCTTCGGTATTAATTAGCGCGGTTCGCTTTTTTGTACCTAACTGGTTTGTGGAGGAGAATAATTAATGGAGTGAAAAGATGTACTAATAAAATTAATGAAGAGATTTTTCACTTTGGAATTAGTTCGTAACAATTTGTAAGTTTTGTCACAAAACGACAAATTTTAGAGTGAACGTCCAGACAATATAAAAATCAATCTTGTTTTTAATGAAAATTAATTTTAAGTAAGCCTTAACTACATGAGAAATTGTATATAACAAAGTTTATACAACAAATTGTTATAGTGTACGAAGATAAATGTAATACATTCATTTTGGGTAAGTCCATACATCACATAATTTTATTAAGGGCGATATTATAACAAGACGAATGTCGCAAACGCGTCGTTTAATTACACTGATATGACAAGGGTAATTCATAATACGTTTATGTAGCGATCTTTACCACATACAATAGCTTGTCACGTTTTAATATCATTGAGATAGCAAACGAGCAAGCAGCCGACCTGCTGCCTATCGTCACTTCTAACCACATACATGAATGAAGTTCTATCTGAGGTCGATGAGGCCCCAACGACTGTTATATTTCTTCGCTTAGTGTAGAAGAATAACATATTTTAGGTTCTTTTGATCAACGCTAAATATTACTTATTGTTATCATGGTAAAATATGTATAAAAGAACCACTAGCTTACTGCTTAACTTAGTTTTCGAAGCGCAACATCTTACATATATTAAGCACATTGTTTATTTTCCCATAACGAACCCTCATCGAAGCACTTATTTAACAGCACACTCGCTCTTTGCACATCATATTTAATACTAGTTGACCCGGTTCACTTCGTACCGCCACCGTCGCCGTCCCCGTCCCACAACTTTTATATTTATTAACTGATTTTTATGAAACATACACTAAAGTTAAATGAAGCTTACCACAATACATCAGTGAAAACCTTATCCAAATAGGATCACCCGTTTTAGAGATTACGGTTCACAAACGCACAGACAAACCGACAAACAGACAAACATTTTTTTGGGGTTATTTTCTTTAATAAAAACCCCTAAAAAGGTTTTCTCTCAGATATCTTCCATGTACAACCAGCAATCACTTACAGACTTATTATACGTATAGATATAGATGAGAATTCATTTAAAAGCTTACAAAGAACTACTCACTTAAATTGAGTGAGCTTAATCTCAACCTGTGTTCAGTGTTCAGGCTTTGAAACATCACCCGGTATTTCGCTGCGGGCTACGACACACTTTGTTACATACATGCTGGAGACAGCCAGATAACTGATATTAATTTCATTGTGAATTTCTCTACGTAACGTTTGAGGAGGGTCTGTTTTATTTTTGTTTCCAAACTACCCGCGCAAAATGTATTAAAAGGTTTTATTTGAGTTGCTTTATTATGTGTGTAGTGGCCAGCGGCTTTCCCTGCGTTATAGAATAACTAGAGATCACCTAGCGGTCGTCAAAAATCGACCATGTATCATAGAATTATCATAGAATAACCTAAAATATTTTGACTTTACAAAACGTTTGATATTTCCGATGCTCACGTCACTCTCGATTCAGTATCCAAATGACGTTCCGTGTATACCAGATGTCTACTATATACGTGTGTGCGTCAAAGGTTGCGTAATGGTTGCCGTAATGGTTTCTTTTGCTAATTTAATCCTCCGTCCATGTAATTGTTTATATTACGATGACTTGTAATATACCGTACGGATATTCATAAAATTGAATAATTTGACTTTATGTACACATTCGTGATTATTGCACGCTATTCAAGGTATACACCGCTCCGGAAATGGAAGATCGGGAACCGAAAGTCGTAATTAAAGAAGGGGAAGTAGCTGCAATTACTTGTAAAGCCAGAGGCAAACCCCCACCGACTTACTCGTGGATTAAAGCCTCCACTCGCGAGGTATGTACAAACATGATAACGCTTTGAAGGAAACACTGAGACAACTTAACACTAAGCTGGGGTTCAAATATGATTAATGCTACGACATATGTACGTGTAAAACATGTTTCAGAATTTAGCGACGACCTCCCGATTCAACGTAAATGAAAACAAAGGCATTCTAACGTTCGAAAGAGTCGAGGCAGGGGATTATGGGAAGTACATTTGTAGTGCGTCGAATCAAGCGGGACATAACGAAACGGAGATCGAAGTGGAGGTGCTCGTGCCGCCCAGAATATTCGAGCTCTTCAACGCGACTACCGCTGAGAACACCGAGGGTAGATTGGAATGCAAAGCCACTGGTCGGCCGGCACCAATCATCAGCTTTAGAAAATTGAGCAGCAGCGACCGTTTCCTTATCGGAGGGAATGACAACGGAAGGTAAACTATTGCACAGAATAATATACATATTCTGTATCCTCAATATTGCTCTAAAACTTGGAATTTTCTGTAAAATATATCATAGAAACTTTTGACTTGTGACTGTCATATTAAATTGAATATCGAACAGACGTTCGTAAACCAATAATGTTGTCAGAAACTCGTAACAATATCTTTTTATCCACACTTTTATTCAATTTGTGATTTGATTATCATCTGAATCTTTTAAGCGGGTAACATTTTTCTGTAACATTGACAAGTGTTTTACTCAAAGCATTAGCTGCGAATTACCGATCTATCCAAAAACGTTTGCATGTTCCAGATTATGTTTCCATCGACGGAATTTTTGATCGTTTTTATATCATTTTATTATTGTCATAATGCGGTTATAATATTTTAACAGGATCAACATCGAAACGAGCAACCGTCAAACCGGCGATCAGATGCAATCTAGTGCTGTATTAACCATATCAAGTTTAAATAGAACTGATGATGGCTTATACGAATGCGTTGCTGAAAATGAAGGTAATACGATCAATACTGACGAAGCATCTTTGTTCCGTGTATATATTTGGTTAGATGTTGTCAATGGTTTCATTCCGGAGATTCTCACTAGTTTTAATCAAGAGGAACTAAAATGTATTCATGTTTTTGTTCAATTTGTAGGTGGCGAGGCGAGGAAGAATGGCCACTTGACCGTTCAGTTTAAGCCATCGTTTGAACATATGAGCAATATTCCAATCTGGAGTTGGAATGCGCAGCCAGTCAACATTAGTTGCATCGCTGAAAGTATTCCTAATGCTACAATTAAATGGAGGTTTGTTGTATGATATTGTATTTTACAAGCTTTTTATTAATTTTTAAAAATTCTCTATATTTTTTCTAATCTTGCAATTGAATTTTAAAGAAAATATTCAGGATAATTATCTAAATTTTTATGTATTACGTATATTCTTTCTCCTTTCCTTGTATCCTTACTTTTGTATTACGTGTTGTTTAACTTAATTTGTCTCTAGGTTCCGTGATGCTGATCTAGTTGAATCGCCTCATATCAGGATCTATGGATCAGGACCCATCAGCTATGTCACTATTACGCCCGTGGACGCCAGTATCTATGGTATTTACAAGTGTATCGCGACAAACATGCTCGGTGAGGCCGAACATATTATTCAACTCCGAGAAGCGTTCCCGCCTGGCCCTATCGTCCAAGTAAGTAAACCTATGACAATTTGTGTTTTATATTGTATCTTTTGTTTCATACTTTTACAAATGAGTAGAGTTTGAAAGGTCATTTCTTGGTTCGATTCCGAAGGCACCAACGCCACTCCTACTTTATAACGGCAGAGTTGTTGCTCTTACGTTCTGGTTTGAAGGGTATGTCAAGGGAGACGCACTTTGCCAAGGCGTTTCAACTTAGTCCCGAGGGGCAGAAGCGCATTTGTGATCGACCTAAGACAAAACTTCGAATATGTCCTGGGTTGATTACAGCGGTAGTGATCACTTACCATCGGGTGGACTGCATGCTCGTTTGCTACGAGTATATCAAAGTTATAAAAAAAACAGTTAATATTCAATCTATCTGTACACGAACACCTTATTTTATGAATGACGCTTTCAGGCAAGACAAGAAACAATAACGGCGACCTCAGTGTCGTTCAATATCATCGGCCCGGCTGAAGACATGGGTCCTCCGATATTGGCTTATACGACACAATACAAGGAAAATGGGAATTTCGATTGGAATCTCGCAATGAACAGAACGTGGTCTGTCAATTCCCCTTATATTATCGAGAATCTGAGGCCGATGTTTACGTACGACTTTAGATTTGCAGCTGTGAACCAAGTCGGAGCCGGCACTTGGGGTGCACCATTGACAGTTATCATGCCCAGGAGGTGAATAAATCCCATAATGTTTGCCCTGTTTTATATTCTAATTGGGAATGAATTTTGTTATAACCTCAACTCATTTGCATAGGTCGCCCCCGGAGCAACCCAAATGGCGAGAAGCAATTAGTTCTGAATCACTCATTCATGGAAAATATGCAGATAGATTTGAGCTACAATGGAAAGTACCTGCCCATAACGGCGAGCCCATTGATATGTATGAAATCAGCTATTGCCCAGTAAGTTATAATAAGTTTTTCATATCCTTTAATTTAAGACGTACAAGTATTTTAAGCGCTATGAAGAAAAATGTATTTATGTTGTGTATTTCTTTGAAACAGGTGCTCAAAGTCAGTGGAGAATGGCGCGTGTCAGCCGAATCTGACTGTATAATCGAAGAGCTTAAATCTTTCGAAGCCATTAACTATGAAGTGCGAGGCCTCCACCCCGACACTCGGTACCGTATGCACGTTCGGGCTCACAATATTCTTGGATTCTCGCTGCCAGCTCAGCTGTACGTCCAGACCGCTCTTGGTGAGTACAATCAGGATAGGAACGAAGCTCCCCTGCGGGCTGGCTTCTACGACGTTTTCACTGACACCGAATCAAAACCCTCCTCATCGACCGTTGTCACGTCTAGTTTCATCACCTCTTTCTTCATCTACATCTGTGTCTATTTATTTCACTTGTGATGTAATGCCCAGTGCCACCAAATGCCTTCGTTTTGTATAATTTCTTTTACGTTTTATATGATTTTTGTAATTGTAAATGTAGCAAGTTATCTGGTGTTATTTTAGTTATCATGTTCGAAAGTACAATCATTTGTAGTTTTGTGTTATTTTGTGTTTTTTTTATCAGTTTTGATACTAATTTGTGTGTGTGTTTTATTTGTGTCCGTTAAATCATAACAGTCTTGCCTTAATAAGATGCAGTTCGTACATGCATATAAAAAAATTGATCGTATTAGAATAATATGATATACAGTATCATACAACATTCAAATTAATAACGTTCAAATTATTCAGCGTATAACGTTTTGCATAACACAAAAACGTGAGCTCGGCACGATAAATGCTCTGTAGTTCAAACTTAGTATTAATTTGACTTTAAGATAGATAAATAATTAGAATAACAGAGTGATCAAATTACTTGTAAGAGTGTGTTTTCTGTTAAAAGCATTGTTTTGTTATTTAGTGCATGCGTTTTCTCGTGCTTGACTATAATTTGAAGTGCTGTCAACATCATTTTTCTTTCCGAAACCATTATTTTAAGTTCGTGTTATTTTAACAGTGGTAAGTTTGATTGAATTTCTATTAATTTTCATTAATTTTATTTCTGCGTAGGTAGAGTGTTCCCTATTTATCATACTATAAGTATTTATCCTAACGAATATTTTCTAGGTAACCCAAACGGAAGTCCAAGCATTGTACAATGCTCTCACACTAAAATGGATGTCATTGCTACAATAATAATAGTATATTTCACACTATAAATCACGTAATAATGTAATACAATATAACATTTTAAAATAATTAAGTCCAAAGACGACTGTTATTTAGGAAATGCGTTTTGTGATAAATCAATTTGTTATGTGATTTATAGTGTGAAATATACTATTATTATTGTAG
>DWNJ01001758.1:0-11471 GCA_018250275.1 Udranomia eurus
CCAAGTATCGTTACCGCGTTTAGGACAAGGCATTCGGTACAAATTCATAGTATCGGCAAAGGCAATGAATGGGTTAACCGTGGTGTTCCAACTTATTCCTCAGGGGTAGCAATGCATTTGTGGTCGACCTAAGATAGAACTTCGATCCTGTCTTGAGTTGATTAAAGATATCCATGGGCATGGGCGGCACTGGCCACTTACCATCAGGTAGACTGCATGCTCGGTTGCTACCTCCCAGTTATTAAAAAAACACAATCCCTTTGCCCCGTTACATTCTGAACGCGTGTCTTCGTTGTCTGCAGTGTGCACGTAGTATTCGGCGCGGTGGTGGGCGGCGGCGCGCTGGTGCGGCAGCTGGAGGCGCTGCCGGTGGACCGCAACGCGCGCCCGCTGCAGGATGTGATCGTCGCCAACTGCGGACAGCTGGTGCGACTCAACGCGGGTCAGTAGCCGTCTGGGCTGGGATGCAAACTTAGTAACTTGTACAATCATATAGAATAGTTTTTAAAGAGTGCTGGGAGAGTCCGGCTATTTTCTCCCGGTCTACCATGGCCTGAGAACCTGAAAGTGTTGTAGGCCGATGTGCACTGACTAATGCAAACATATGTGTTTGTATACCTTAAAATTAATAAAAACATTAGTACATACTTACAATAGGAACTTATTAATTTGTTAAAATGTTGGGGTACCTGACTGGCAGTGGTATGGGACAGCCATAGAGGCCTGATAATGCACTCAATGTCAGTCAGTGGCTTTGTTGGAGACAGGAATGGGTGCTGCATTGTGTATATATAAGGAGATATGTGGTTATCAGACAGGAGTGATGGCTGTGTGCTATTATAGATAGGATTTTGATAGAAAGATGGGAATACATACTTGGTTCGAAGAACAGTGGTTGGGCTTTGCAACTATAACTTGCTTAGTGTTGAAGATGTGCTTTGGGCAGAAGGAACTTGTTGTTAATCTGATATAAACAACAAATGATTTAGGATTGGATGGAGGACTACCCTCTTATAGTAATAAAGTTGCATTAACAGTAATTATTCAACAATAGCAGATAGAAATTATGTTGTTTTTACTTTTTAACAGTTAAAAAACGTAAGCAGGAGAAAGAGGAAAAAGAAGAGAGTGATAGAGATTCGGAACATTCTCACAAGAAAGAGAAGAAGAAGAAGAAGGACAAGAAGAAGAAAAGGTACATACATACCTTCTATTTTCCATTATGCCTTTGCACACAAAACACACTGCTATAGAAAATGTTACTGTATTTTTCATATCAAAAGATAATTAACTTATTCTAGTTAAGCCTTTGTTTGGGACAGCCACAGGTTTGGGACTTAACCCTTTTTAACACTAATATAAACTGGCAACTCGCCTAAAAAAAAATATTTTTTAACAGTTATTTTAGTTATTACAGTTTTAATTAATAATCGTTTTGATTTTTCATTATATTCTTCAAAGAGTCTACAAACATTTAATGCTGGTATAACTTATAAGTAAATGTATGTATTTGTTGAAATTAAGTAAATGTATGTTTTTGTTAATATCAATGAATTAAAATTCCTAAAAATAATATTATGGGTATTTGCCGATGTGGTCGAAAAAACAACACACAAGACATCAAAAAGCTAACCCTCTGTTGTGTCCAGACGTACCTCCACTCGGTCGGCTGATGAGGATCAACCACAAGAAGCACCCTCTCACCCGCTCGTCACCACCTCCAAGATCGACCCCCGGGAGATACCCGACGTGCCCACTAACACTTTCCTGATGCGGGGCGGAAGGGAGCAGGACAAGGATAGACTTGACTCCAGGAGGGATAGGGAAAGGTATATTTGCAAATAAACGGCAATAGTCCAATGGCTGTCGGACTTACGATTGAAAGAGCGTGTGATTTGTGTGCGTTCATATATTATAATTTTAACCCATTGTATATTTCAATTGTGGGATGGTGTTATTTAATAGACTAAGGTTGTTAATAAAATTTTAATATTCCACTCATTAAAGCAGTATTAGTAGCATGTTTTAGATCTTTTCTAATGCTTGATAATCCGAAAGTGATAAGAATACACGTTCTATCTATAGAAGGATAACATATTCTTTTAATTTAAAATATTATTTTGGGGCGAACATGGAATTTAAAGTTGTTATGACATTATGTGATGTATAGTCGGTAATAGCTACAGATGTGCAAATAAATGTTGAAATGATAAGAGTCGCCATTAAAATTGTCCTGCATTATAAATTATTTCGGTTTGGAGCAGCAGTTTGGTAGATCTTTCGTATACTACAAATGACCTTTTATTTATAGGCCTATGGCCTTGTAGAAAAATTAAAAAAATGCAGTCATAATTATTACTCCGGAAGGTAAAAAGGTTAGTTATTTTTTGTCATAATCGGATGGTCCATCTACATAAGAAATTTAGATGGGTGTATTTAGTGATTGCGTTTTTTGTGTACAGGGTGCGCTATCGGGAGAGGGAGCGCCATTCGTACACGCGCAGTGGGAGGATTATTAAAGGGCGCGGTGTCTTCGTAAGTACAGTTTGTTTTTTATTATAAAATTATAGTTTTACACATTTGTACATGAAATTAATAGACGTGTAAATGTAACAATTGGGCGGTATAAAGTGAAGGCGTTGTCCAAATGTAAAGTAAATGTATAGATAATATGTGAAGCAAAAAGTTTAGGAACGATTTTTACTACAATTACACGCACGGAGGAGTATGAAATTTGGCACAGTTAATGTTTATACGGAGAAGAAGTTCCGAGAGACTATTTTATATAGTACATTAAATTAGTAAAAGAAACCATTACGCAAACAACCATGCTTTTGACTCACACACGTATATGGACACCTGTTATACACGCTATATGTTATGCACGGAACGTCATTTCAATACTGAATGGAGAGTGACGTGTGCATCGGAAATGTCAAACAATGTCATTTTGTGTAGTCAGAAAATATTTTAAATTATTGTATAGGTATAAAAGTATAGATATTTTACAACTGATAATGTAAGTATGTATATATAATATATGTGTTGTCTTCCTCGCAGCGGTACCGCACACCGTCACGCTCGCGCTCGCGCTCTCGCTCGCTCACGCCGCCGCATTGGCGCCAGGCGCAGCGCCGCATCATCAAGCTCTCGGAGTTCGAGGTAACTACATTATACAGCTTTGAGCTTGCCCAGCTCTAGACCAGGGACCAGGGAACAGACCGCAAAGTTTTATCTTAACTCTAGCTGACCCGGCGCCCTTTATACCCCTTCAGAAACATTTCGCTGCTAGGTTTTTTTTAGTTGCGTGTAAATATTAAACTTCTAACCTACTAATGTGTGTAAATATGTGATAACTTCTAACCTACCTATACATTTAAATGAAAAGTGAAGGATAATTTTGATCTATGGCCTATATATCAATGGCCAAGGTAACTAACACATTTGGATAAGGATGAATACTGAATAAGATAAATTAATTTTTGCTAATAAACTAATATTTTTAAATTAATTAGTTAGACATATAAATTGTTACTATGAGTCAACCTTAGGAGATAGATATATACTATCGCAGACTTTTTTGTGGCCCTTTTTATGATATACATTTCCGTTGTATATTATTTTGATGTATCTCATATGGTTCAGCCAGCGTTTGCAATGTAAGCTCGAAAATCGGTTTTTTTTGATAGCTTCATCACAAAATATAGAATTTTCGCTATTATACAGATACTTAATTAAAATGTTTTCTATGTATAAACTTTCAAGAATAAATTGTCTAAATAAAAGTGAAAAGTGCGTAAACAACTAGAAAAAAAAACTAGAGCTAGGATTTTTAAAGATTTTTTTAAAGGTTTAGAGGCTAATGACCTTGGTAGGTTTTATACTTGACTGGGCCCATGATTTAGTGGTTAGTCACTGACTTGCTTATACTTTACGAGGCCTTTGTTCTAGAAGTTAATGACTTTGGCTTGGCAAGTTTTTGGTAGAACCTTTTACGGTTCGACTCCGGAGTGACCACCACCACACCTATCTGATTTATAACAGCAGTGTTCTTCTGCTGTGTGTGTTCTAGTTTGAAGAGTGTGGTCAGGGAGACACATTTAACCGAGGCGTTCCAACTCAGTCCTCAGCGGCAGCAATGCATCTGTGGTCAACCTAAAAAAGAACTTCGATCCTTTCTTGGGTTGATTACAGATGTCCATGGGTGGCAGTAACCACTAAACAGCAGGTGGACTGCATGCTTGTTTGCTACCTCCAAGTAATAAAATCTAAAAAGTAGAAAAATCTCCTTGTTTTAGAGGTTAATGATATTAACTTGCCCATCTCTTACAGTATTAAAACATTTAAATTTCAAATGGAGAAAACTTTATTTTGTCCCCATAATTCAGTTATTAACGTTCCTGAATTTGGAACAAAAAGATGTATGTAGCCGTGCTTAAATTACAATTATTTATAGCGAATAGACCAGGAGCGCGCCGAGAGAGAACAACAGGAGGGTGGGCTTGGTCAGGGTGAAAAGCCTCATAGCAGTAAGTATATTCTCAGTATGTTAGTAACTTTACCCACTTTTAGCCCTATACTAGAATTCTCTGTTGTGGATGATATGGACCTTAATCTAATCTAAACACATATGCAGACCGAAAAAAGTAGGCACATTATACAAATTCATGTCTCGCTGGGACCTAAGTTCTTAAAAAGCTCTAAATGGCAGTCTGAGATTATGCTCAATGCCTATATTTATTTATAGTATAAGTATAGGCAGTTGATAAGATGGATTATTACATAGTTCCCAATATACTTAAGTCACTATTGTACTGATGTAAATTTTAAGTGCATGGTAATGGCTTAATTTAATTTTTTTGTTTATTTTTTCAGAAGAAGGAGAACAGGGCACACCGGAGCCGCGGGAAAAGGAAGAGGGTGAATGCGAAACTACTATGGGTTTGTTGCATTTACTCCATTATATGTGTTAAATCTTAATTTATTTTAGGGATTCCCAACCACTGACAATTTGATTATTTTCAATAGTTAATCTTGTCTTCTGTCCTATTTTCTTTTGTTATTTTGTGTTTTTAAGTTTCCTTTTTAACTTTTTTTTCTTTTCCTTTTTATTTTACCTTAATTCCTTAATTGTAATATCCAGTCTGTGGTGTGCGCTGGCAAGGCTCGACAAAAAAATATAAAGTGACATTTCTGTAACAGACGATTCCCGCCATGAAAAAGTAGATTACAATGCCTTGGACTTCGAAGAGGATGTAGAGCAGGATGGTATGTGTGCCGTTTATTTTTTGAATCGCTCGCGTGATTTGGGGTTTAAGAATTCAGAGGATATACCCACTATACTGTAAGCTATGATGTGTCATGTAACCTACACTGATCTTTTCCATTTACATTGTTTTTACTATAGTATAATGGGATTAGACTCTTGTTTATACTCTTTCATTTTGAGTGCTTCAAAAGTAACATTTTTCTAACGGATTATAGAGTAGGATGTGGAATTTGACTTGTGGATATACTACGCATACTCATTTGTATATAACGTTGTGAGTCAGTGTGTTGGTCTTATAAAATGGATACCGGGTGCTAAGTGAATTACTTCGCAGCACCGGACAACGTTGATAAGAATTTCCATTACACAATGGGTAGATGTACCCTCTAAACCAAGCGTTAAAACTTAGTTGAGACATACCCTCTAAAACATTTCGACTTGGGTGAATTAATTAACCAGTTTTAGTATGAAACCAGAAAAGTAGAATGGGGTTCATACTAGGAGCAGCTGCTTCATAAGGGACGACTATTGTTTGAATTTGTCTGTGGAAGTATGGTGAAATTAGGTTGTTGGTTCCACAGAAGATGGGGAGGTCCCGTACAAGCGCAGGACGGAGCGCGAGTCGCGGCGGCGGGAGGCGCGCGCCTCGCCCGAGAACAGGGCCGACATCCTGGCGAGGGCGCTGGGCGTCAACCCCAGGCACGATCAGCAGAGGTACTTGTTAACACTATTACACTTTTTATGTTATCCATACATCTTATTAGGATGTCGGTGCTTACTTCAATGTGTTTTAGTGGCCATCTAAGTTGTAGGATGTTTTCAAACCTGCATAAGCAGTTTTTTTAAGCTAAGTTTAAGTTCAACAAACTTTAGTATATATTAATATATGTATTAATTAATCGAGCGTTCTAGTGGTGTAAATAATAGATTTTCTGTGAATTCTTAGTTTTATAATATTTTTAATAATATTCTTTCTGAAGTCTCAACGTAAAATCTATTTTAGTTTTAATACTAAATTATAAAAAATAAAAGCCGTTTTGATGTAACATTACGTGTACGTGTAGGGGCGCGCGTGATATGCGCGAAGTACTGGAGACGCGCGAGGCGCGGCGGCGCGAGCCCGCCTCCGCCGTGGGGCCCGCGCCGCGCCTCTCCTCCACCGTGGCCAATGTGGCCCACGCGGCCCACTCGCCACACCCGCCTCACGCGCCGCACCAGCCAACCGATGCGCACGCCAAGGGGGACTACGACCCCTTCAACTTGCTTCGCAGCACGTTTAGGAAGGGCAAGGACCCGAGGTTAGTTCAGGAAGCATTACTATTGTGGCTTCTTTTAATGACCTTTCTACTCCGATTTTTGGTCCAGTACGATAATATTTAAATTTAATTGCACAATGTAATGGCAGTACCTGTAACTATTAACGGTTGCATTCAAATTTTGTTTAAGTCTACTGATATTATTAAATTCTGATTTAATTAATACAGAAGGGAAGATCGCTATGACCGTCGCGAGAGGGACAGTTATAGACATCGTGACCGAGACAGGGGTGATAAAGATCGCCAAGACAACACTCGCCAGAAATATAGACATGAAAGGGAGGAACGCAGACACGTTGAACAGCAAGATGATCGCAGGAAACACGACAAGGATGATAAGATTAGGACAATTGAACCTAAGGATATTGAGAATACGGAATTCAAGCAGAAAGAAGATCCAAGCAAGCGGTCACCTAAGAAGGAGAATGAACCCAGAGATGATACGATTAAACAATTAGAAACTGCGAATAAAAGTGAAGACCGTAAAGACAGATCGTCTGATAGGAGTGATTATCGAAGAAAGAAATCTCGAAGCAAGTCTCGTGAAGAGAAGAACGAAAATGATTTAAAGAAGTCCTCGGAGAAGAAAGATTTACCGACTGCGACAACTGACAACAAAGAGGATAACGTAAAGTCATCTGAAAGAACCGATGCAAGCAAGTCTGTAGACAGAAAACGATCAAGAAGTAAGTCTCCCGAAAAGAGGGATCACAAGCAGAATTCCTCAGAAACAAAAGGAACAGGCAAATCGTCTGATAAGAGAGATGATAGAAGTAAATCGAGGGAAAGAAGAAACTACAGAAAAAGGTCTGCGGAAAGGAAAGACTACGAGAGTAGGAGATCTGACAGAAGAGAAAGGAGTCGATCATATGAAAGTAAAGATAGGAGAACTACGGAGAGAAAAGACGAATCAAGGGAATCTGAAGAGAAAAGTCGCAAATTTGATAGAGACACCAGAAAGGAGATAGAGGAGAAATTACGGGAAATGGATCGGAAAGAGAAGCTAGAAGATTCACGCAGACGTGATAGAGACAAGAGCAGAGAGGAGGAAAGGAACCAGGGTAAAGCGGATGATCAAAAGAAACGATCGCCATCTTCTAACAAAGAAAGGTATGTAAATAGACAAATTAATCTGTAAGCAAGTGGTTATTGCATATGGTCCTTTTTAAGATCTTGTAGCAAACAAGACATTTGTTACATGCATGTCTTACTGCTTCGCAAATAGAATATCGTTATATATCTTCCATACCTTGAATAGAATAGTGGAGGTAACAACAGAGAGCACATGCAGTCCATTTGTAATCCACCCAGGACACAAGTTCTTTCTTAGGTCGACTACAGATACTTTGGTATTTCGGAAAACTAAGTTGGAACAACTCTCTTTAAGGTAGACCTTACTCTCTTCGAACCAGAACTCAGCAGTCAGAACAATGGTGTTATAAGTCAGATATATACCATCATCATACAAACCAATTACCTTCAATACAAGTTAATATTTATATCTTTAACACAGGCCTATGTCACCGAATAAGGAAACATCAAAGGAAGATGAAAATACAGGTGACAAAAAAGAAGAAAAGCTGTCGTTAGAGGACGAAAAGAGGAAGGTAAGATTTTTGAAAGTATATTTTTTATATAAACACTGTCTATCAATTATTATTGTTTTTATCTAAATATTATAACTAGATATCGCCGCATTTGGCAAATATCGACCGTCTATTATAGAATTATCATTTGTAAATATCTATATTTTTATACCTATAAAATATTATAGTTCCGTTAAATTAACGAACGGAAATACTTGAAAACATTTAACGAGTCTTAAATTGACCATGAGAAGTAGATTTTTTTATGGAAAGTCTGTTGTTTAGAGTAAAGTATTTAGCGATATTTATTAATATTAAATTTAACAGCAATATATTTTTTCCTAGGAGCAAGAGCGCGACGAGGCCCGCAAGGAGTTGATGGAGATAGTTCGCCTCATCAAGTCCAGGCAACGCGATCGGGAGACCAAAGCTGCAGGTATTTATTATTGTGGAATAAATGAAATATATTCTGTTACTTGCTTAGCAGTCTTCTATACATATATTAGGATTAACTATGGATAAGCTAACGCTTACGCATTTACATACACAGAGGCTAAGAAGAAGCGCTCTACCTCCAGCGATTCGTCCGGCTCGGAGGACGAGAAGTCCCGCCACCGTCGTTCGTCGGAGCGGTCTAAGGGAAGCCCTAGCTCCAGGTATATAAACAATCCATATAAAGTTGAGTTGAGATCCAGAGCACAGTCGACAACTACGTCGACGTTATAAGTATTTTTTATGTTATTCGCGTATTACTAAAATTTTATTTGGTTCCAAATATTTATTTAATTAATTATAAACTTCTGCAGGTGGCTTTGTTTTTCAAAAGAAAGACAGGGTTCATACACAATTTTGTAATTCTGGCTATTTGCGACGTTGTTGCGTCGAAGGTGCGACATGTTTAATTGGTTTACAAAGCTGATATGTTCACGGTTTACGTTAGGAAGCTCGAGTATTAAAAAAAACTTATCAATGATATATAGCACCGATACTTAAAACATATTGCATTCTCTTACGGAGTGAGTTGCGCGACACGTCTATGTGTCATGGGTCTATTAAATCCTAAACAATCTTTTGTGTATTGTCTGTCCAGGAGTCGTCGCGACAGCGCGGAGAGGAGGGCGAAGCGCAGCTCGCGCCGCCGCCAGCGCTCCTCCTCGCGCTAGCCGCGCCCCCCCGCTCCACCCGCTCCACCCGCTCCACCCTACACGCGCACACAGTCGTCGGCCGATCTCGGTCAGCTGTTCCATTCTCCTCTAACTTTGTGGCTTGCGAACTACGACATACACTTTTTTATTTTATTTTACATAGTGCCGGATAATGTTTGTTGTTTATGCTAGCGAGCGAGTGTTTTGTGTTATGTTACAAAAAATGTGAAATTGTATCTTGAGTAGATTCGTTAAAAAACCGTATGTTCTCATGACTAGAGTTGTGCCAGCAAGTTGATTAAATAGAAAAATGTAATTTACTGTTGTCGTACCGTCGAGCTGGAGATTGAGAGATTATGGAATACGAATATATGCAATATCAACAACTAATTCTAAAAATCATTTGATTCTATTCATATTGATTGGTTGACCTGTCCATGATCCATTCATATTGATTGGTTGACCTGTCCTGCAGTCGTCACTTAAGTATACATACAATTTGCATCATCCGATGCAAATTGTATGTATACTTAAGTGACGACTGCAGCAATTCTACTATTGCGATGATATATTTCGTATACAGACGCTTTTTTACCACCGAAATTTCCAATGCCTGAGTATATTTCGGTGAAGTTCGACCGACATCGACCGATGAAGGACTAAACATGTATGTATATTGTATATGTCGTAGGCCGATCGTTGATTTGTAACGATCTTGACACCTCGACATATCTCGATAAAGCAAAGCGATTAGTTAGGCAAATCGATAAATAGGTTACCCTATCAATCTGTTCAAAATTATATCATAAAATAATCAGCCAAATCACGCCGCCATATCATGCCCAGCTAGAAGGCGATCTGACCAATTCATCGATAGGTCTCCGGCATATTAAAAATATTAGGTTTAAGTTTCCAACATGTTTAAGTCTTTCATCAATTGCAGACTACTTTCTTGTATACAATACGATATATGTGTGTTGGTAACGGCTCCGAATTCTGTAATGGACCCTTAAATTAGGAATCCTCCTCATCGTTATTCAAACGTGTTGGACCGGATGAAAAGAATATATTTTGTCTCAATAATTAATGTAATCTGAAATGATAATCTTTATAACATTGTGCCGCTCACACATAACGAGCGGAAGTGAAGTATAAATGCGTATATTTACGTTTAATTTGGTATTCGTTTGTTTTAAGTGACGATGGACCTTAGAGTTTTTAATATTCGTGTAATTATCACATCTTGAACCCCAAGAATGAATTATTCATAGTTCAAGGAACATGGCAGTTTATTAGTGAATTTGGGGAAGATTTGCACAAAAGTTGGAATGCTCCGAATTCGTAGATAATACATGGCGTTATCATATCCACGAATGCATTTCGTATACTATCTAAGATGCATTTAGCGTCACTATCACCAAATATCACTTCGTGTAAGCCACATAAAACTCGGTATATCTTTAACATTCTAAATTTACGGCATTGTATTGATCTAATTTAGATGATAGTTTTTTGTCTACTACATGTAGACCTAGCACTTTTTAATTTTAATATGAAGGAAAAAATACATGTTTTTTTGACGACGAATTGAAATTTAGTTTTCTAAATGTCTAATTAAGTGTTTTATTGTGTATTTCTTAATATCATGTTCCTTGGTGTCTGTTTGGTCAATAAACTTGTATTGAAAATATATATTTTATTTACTTACCTGATATCACTATGTTAAGTTGTTAGTTTCTACCCAATTGTTTTTCGTTTCAAAAAACTAAAAGCATTAGGGAAATTTAATTCAAGGCCAGCTACTAGACCACATAAGAAATTATTGTCTTTTGTTACTACTATTTACTTTAAATTCTGTTTTGAATCTCACTCTTATTCGCCAATACACGTGATTAGTGTGACGTTATTTCTGTGTTACTGTGACGTTAAACAAATCACTGCGACTAAGGTTAGCAGACTGATCAAAATAGGCCTTTGACTGCTGTCACGCGAAATTATGTTATGAATTCGTTTTTTTTAGAACCGTCTAGAAGGAAACGAGCATGCAGCAGCAGATGGTAAGTGTTTACTGCCGCCCATGGTTATCTATAATCAACCCATGACAGAATCGAAGTTCGATTCGAAATTCTAGGTCAACCACAAATGCGTTGCTACC
>DWNJ01001759.1:0-11467 GCA_018250275.1 Udranomia eurus
CGTTTATAGACCGTATTATCTATACATACAATAAATCTGTAAGTGATTGATGTCTGTACATGGAAGATACTTAAAGGAAAGCCTTCTCACGGGTCTTTATCTAAAGAATAGAACCGAAAAAAAATATTTTTACATTTTTGTCTGTGCGTTTGTGCACGCTAATCTCAGAAACGGCTGGTCCGATTTGAATGCAGTTTTCACTGAGGTATTTTGGTAAGCTTCATTTTACATTTAGTGTTTGTTTCATAATTTGTTTAAAGTTGTGGGACGGAGACGGGAGGCGGTACGAAGTTCACCAGGCCAGCTAGTCTTTTACTATATTACAACCAATCCCATTACAATTACGGTCAGACCAGTATCTTACAAACTTGAAACGTTTGCTCGAAACGGACATTGTTTGTGTTGATTAATGTTTGCCTAAGTACGTCCAATTCATGTGTGAATATTTAACGGTTATTATTTATGTATAACAAAGCAATTGTTCGAACTGTTGTTATACATGCGATAAATTTAGTTTTTTTTTATGTATAGTCTAGAAGTAGCGTTTTTTCACGAAATATTTTTTCCTATAAACATTGACAAAACGTCTGTTGGAACTTCTATCGTTTTCTTATTATTTAAGTTATTTAGCTACTGTTTTTGTGAGAAAAGATTTTCTTACTAACTCAGAACTCTCTTAAGTAGTTAAGAAACAATGCTTATGCATTTTTTATGCGCGTTTAAGTAGTATATAGTTAACGTGTTATGCGAGTGATTTGAGTCAAACGCCACAAAATATTGTTTTCTTAAGTTAATAAGTTGCTGTTATTTGATTGTATCCAGATGTATATGTATGTTGCTTCAAACTGCAAAAGATTATATTCAGATGAAAAAGATATGGTTGTATTCGTACCAGGCGTGAATACATTGACAAGTCCGAAATGCATACTTCAAAACAACTTAAGTCAACGTGTTATTTGTAAATATGTTATTATGTTATGTCACAAGTGCGGTGTCCCCAAAATAAGTAAGCATGTCGACTTGCTTACTTATTCACCATGTAAATGGTGGGCAATCCGGATGCCCGCTTTGAAATATTTTAACAAAGTATTCGCGCTTAGTACGGATATATTATAATAATACACGAAGCAACCCAATGTCTTAGGTACAACTCGAAATATAATGACCGATATTCGATGTCTTCAGGAGGGCAAAAAGCTCAGATTTAGAACGTAGAGCTAGAAATGATTTTCAAACATGATTAGAAAGATTAGAGAGATGAGCTAGAAACATGTTATCGTCTTAAACTTTTTTTGCTTTTCCTTTTATATTTCTTTCTTTGTTCATATTTTTAAGTATTAGTAGGGTAGTTTTCCATTGATTATAGTAAAATAATTTGAACTGGGTAACACCTGGTCGAGGGTGGTAGAACTTTTAACGGCTCCGGAGGCACCACCGCCACACCTATTTCTGCCTTATAACAGCAGTACTCCTGCTGCTGTGTTCTGGTTTGAAGGGTGTGGACAGGGAGGCATACTTAACCGAGACGTTCCAACTTAGTCCTCAGGGGTAGCAACGCATTAAGAAAGAACTTCCAATTTGTCTTGGGTTGATTACAGATGTCCATGGGCGGCAGTGACCACTTACCATCAGGTGTACTGCATGCTCGTTTGCAACCTCTCAGTAATAAAAACAAAAACCTGAATGTGGAGATCTTTGGGACTATATTTAGGGTCATATTTAAATTTTCTTTAATAAATTGGTTGCCAAAATGTGAACATAATTTTAAGTCTCACGGTAATATTACTCAACTATTGGGTTGCTTCGTCTATGGTTACTAAGAAAATAAAAGAGGTATTCTGATTTAAAATGTAAAATAATGTGCTCCGGTTTTATCAAAGTGGTCAAATTTGATTGCACGCCACTATAACTTGTTTTGTCCACGCCGTTAGCGATGTTGGTTTGAATCAAGAATTAACAATCAAATGTTTTTATTCATTATAAGGTATACACTCAGTGAACGTTATATACATTTCCATTAATCAGTGCCCATCGGCTTTCAACGCCTTCAGATCCTCGGGCCGTGGTAGACCGGGAGATAAAAGCCGGCAGAAAAAAACTCCCAGCACTGGACCAGATAGTTGAGGACTACATAGTTCCTCTTGTAGACTAGTTCTCGGTGCCGATAGTCGGAGCAGTTGTATTTATCGGTGGCTTTTTTATTTTTAGGGAATGCGATAAGGCGTTACAGTTATTTTTATATGAAATAAGAGATAATTTTGGCTGCATCGGCGCATAAACGCACGGACGTCCGAGTTAATATACTATATAGATATTATAATAACGTCATACGTGTACAAATCTGTAAACGAAAATTTGTAATCTTATGTCATATTCATATATTCGACAATCGTTTTGTTAATACATTAGTTCGCTTAAGTTGTTTCTTTGTTTTCCAGATTATGTTTGTGGTGATTTAGATGAAACGAACCATTCTTGGTTTATTGTACCGATGGTTTGTTTTTTTTATGTAACGGTGAAGTAGCAAACGAGCATGCAGTCTCCGATGGTAAGTGGCCACTGACGCCCATTGACATCTGTAATCAACCCAAGACAGGATAAAAGTCCTTTCTTAGGTAGACCACGAATGCGTTGCTACCTCTGAGGACTAACGACCACACCTTTCAAACCGGAACACAGCAGCAAGAATACGGCGGTGGTGCCTCCGGTGTCGAACCGTAAAACGTTCTACCACCTTCAAATGTTTTTTTCATTTTTAATTTCTTGGAGTGTTTCCATCAAAGGTTTCTTTAAAATACATACAGATGCACATAAAAGCCAAGTCATTAGCATCCTTAGTTACGTACATTTGTTCTTTAGTATTTTATAATTGTGTTAAAATCTACTGATTTTTTAACAAACTTATGATGACGTACTATTTATATTTACATCGGGAGAAATGAAAGTCGGTGTTTTCGGATAAAGAGGGTTCGAGACTTAAAATATCAGACCATAATATGTATTAATTAGGATATCAATAAATATAGGATATCTATGTACGAATCCAGTTTGATTTTACTGCTTTTCAAAATTTACATTTTCGCGATTTCTCTCCAAAATTATGTTAATAACTCACTGATTCTGACTTTCATTTACTTCCGTAATTAATAAGTTTGAATGTTAATAACTTAGTGGTTAATCGAAGGATGGCTAAATTAAGGTATTTGCATTTTAAGTTTGCTTTTGCTTAAAGTTACGTTTCCATTAGGGCCGGGAGACTATCATGTGGAATAGGTTGCGTAGAAATGCCGGAATGGCTCTAATGTTAGCAAATCCCATTGATGGGCACGAGTCTTTCCCCGCAACCAGGGTACGCCTACATACAATAGAACAATTCATATTAGAACACGTATATAGGGAGCATAGATTCAAAGAAACGATGAAGCCAGTCATTTACGCCTACTGTTAATTCCCAACGCGAAAAAATCAAGTCCAGATACTTCATACACCCTCGTCTGGCTTGATTTAAGAAATGCTCTACCAAACTTGGCTCCAAGAGCTTTATGGCTCACTTAAGCCAACAAATGGTCGTTTATTACGTCACATGCAATCATGACTGGCTTCTAGATTCTGTCTTAATCAATTCGGTCGGTATCGATAAGAAATATCTACTTTTCCTCACTTTGATAAAAAAAAACAGGCCACGCTCTTTTGACGCGTTCGCGTTGGAAACTTACTCGAGCGTACGCGCACGAATGATCCCTAACTAACGTGAACGTATTAGTCGTACATACGTACACGTAGCCGAAGCTACGTTCACTTTTTGTACGCACGAGCAAAATTCGTACTAAAACGCGTCTAAAGTGAGCGGAATTTTTTTACTCACTGATGGCAACTTGAGGATTGAGCAAATTATTGTTTATGTATTATTACATACGTTTTTTTTTAAGCTCGGCCCTAATGGTTATGTGGCTTGATACACGTTGCTTATATCCTTTTGTGATAAGTCGATATTTGCGAAGTGTCGGTAGCTGTGTGGGTAACACCAAAGGTGCTGTGTCTAGACAGTGACTGTGCATGCATTTACTTCAAAGATGGAATGTGTAATATATTATGTTTTGTTGTAATATAATGATGTTCCTTACATATGATTCTTTTAATACTGAGAGTCGAGGCTCCCAGTCCTAACCTAGTTTTATCTCCTCTTAGTAGATGTTTAATTACAGCTGCAAGTTAAATTTTCTATTGGTCTCGCGTTTTTTTTAAATATAAAGGACTTTACACAAGCTCTTTATAAAATTACGATGTATGTATTATTGGGATTCAAAATCTACACTAATTAGAGTAGTTATAGGTTAACACGGAGAAATGATCAATTTTTTCATATTGAAATTGTTCACATTATAACCACACAATCCTATTGCGGTGAAATTAAAACAAATAAATTTCGTTTTTTTAAATAATTTATTTAATTAATATAAAAAAAATAGAATGAACAACAAAAACGAATATATTAAATAATTATACCTTAAACTCTCACCTGGAATGTAGGCACTTGTATTTTATTTTACACACTGACACAATTATATTATTCAAATGTATATCTAATTGTAAACTAATGTAAAATTGAAATATAACGTACAATCCGAACTATATTTTTTATTAAAACTTTAACATTTATTTGTATTGTTACAAGAAATACTCTTTTTTATTGTTAGTCTAATTTTTAAAAGTTAAATGTTTGGAACTAGAAAATGTTTACGAGAAAATGATGAGGGTTTGGTATTCTTCATTCTCATTATTCTCTTCAGCTCATTATTTTGTGACATTAATATGAATTTTAGGTTAATTTATTGATAAAATGTGATGTTATTTTAATTTTTTAACTTCAAGACAAAGTAGTCATAGCGCTTTAAAAATGATGTTAAGGAATTATCTTTTCTACGATGTTCTCTATGCGTGTAACATACTGTTGCCTCAGAAACGTTAAATGATTACTTATATAGTCATTTTGTATACATTTTAGACATTTTAAATAATCATTAATGGTCTCTGCGGCCATCGTATTTAACGTGTCAATGTAAACGAAAACAGTTAATGAAAATAATGACGCCATAGTTCCTTCCTCAAAACTACAAGTTAAAGAAGTAAATATACACTTGGATATACAAAATATAGCATAGTAGTTAAACATTTATATAGTTTACAGGACAATAATTAAGTAATTATCTTTATAGGTTGAATAGAATTTAAAGTTGATAAGTAATTCGGAATCTAACTGGATGGAATACTAATAAATTATGTAATAGGTATCTATGCACATACTCGTAGGGCAGGCACACTTAATATATAAGCAATCTTAGTACAACATATAGTTTATAAATTAAAAGAAACATTATTTAAGTCATTGTTGTCGCACGCACACATACATGTACGCGCGAACACACAGATCTCTTTATTTTTGAATAACTTTTGTGCATGAGTGTAAGTTACTTTATGTTAATTGGAGAAGAGATTACACATTCAGAAAGTACGTTGGTTCCTGAAACAGTTTTGGTGAACTTGGGAACCAGACGCTTCAAATGTCCTTACCTAATTTGTATATTATTAAAGATATTATATTATATTTATATCCGATCATGTTCATTTATAAATATGGCGACATTAGGTGATAGTAGTATATAAGCAGGGCCGGATTTAGAGGTGTAGAGGGCCCGGGGTAACGAATGAGCGGCCCTTATTCAGTGGCGGATTAACACATTTGCCACCAGTAGGTTAAAAAAAGGTATCCCCTCTCTCCCTACTACACTACTTCACATTTTAATTGAATATTCGTGATTTTTTTTGTAGGGGCCCTGGGGCACTAGCCTCTCTCAAATCCGGCCGTGTGTGTAAGATATACATTTTTTATGATTAATAAAGATCATATTCGACATAATTTTATATTTTTAATGTAAAATAACAAATGCAGGGCAGCCTACGCCTATGACTCAGTAAATTAACAAAAAGCTCAAAATTATCTAATACTCTTTACCACCTATAAATACGACACTTACTAATCTCACTATATGTACATCGAACTATGGAAATGCCTTTGAAACTACTTACATTTATTTATTAACTAATTTATCACACTTTGGTTTTAAGATATCGAAATGTACTGTTTAGTTAGGTATTTAGTTAAGTATGATTTTTATTTGAATTTACAACTAGTGCATAAACTGTAATTGAAAAATTAGAGTTAAATGACATAGATTTCTCACTCTGAGGACGTTAATTTTACTCAAGCGTTTCTATATAAGCCTATATGTTACTACATACAAAATAATAAAAACCCATACACCAAATCCCCATACATTTATTCTAGTTATATTCCTAAGATATAAACGTATTACTCTCCTTACAATATAATCTAAATACTTAATAAAAAAAACAGTACATAATTTTACAATAATGTCTATTTTCGAATGAAATAAGTACTTAATTTATTTATATCCTAGAATGATCCTACCCTTGGTCGAAGGGGTGCACTAGACATCGATTTAAAAGGGGTGAGCGGTTGGACGACCACTTTGCTCTTTCTATTTAATTCTAAGAGCTTTTATACATATAAATAAATATAATAATACATTATAAGTAGCTTTCTACATACATAAATAAAAAGTTATTTATGAACGCTCCCCAAATCCCCAATGATAAGATAAAAATAAACGATGATGGTTTATTAATTTAAGTAATTCAGAACACAACGTTAGGCTTAATTTATTAGTAATATAATTCAATTTGTCAAAACGAGTTTATTAGAAAAGTACAATCAAATGCTCAGTTAGTCCAAAATAGGTATCTAAGTTTATAATAACCGTTTGAAAAATAAATTACATGAAAAAATTTATTATTAAATATTCTATATCAGTGGGTTTGACTGTCTTTGTATCTATAACGTGTATATGTAGACATAAGTAATAAGTACAATGGTTAGGTTATACATATATGTATCTCCCCGTTTGATGACATTAACATAATTAAGCACAAACTTTATCGTCATAAATACATTTATGTGCGCGTTCACAATGTTCACCGCCACCTCAATATTGTGCTGTAACGTATAAAAAACGGTCAACCAATAAATAGCAAAAAATTGTTGCAAAATGTAACAGACACCAACACTTACAGAGCTAAACCTCCTTTTTTATATTCACGTAACAGAAAGTCGACTCTATTCCACTTCACCGATCTGGTTTTTTTTCTGACTTGCTGTCCAAGCTGCTCGGCTGGAACTCCCTGCCTGATGGACTGAGACAAAACTCCAGCAAATATTCCTTTGAGAAGAGAATTGTGGCTTATTTTCTTCAACAGACAAATACCACATAAAGTATGCACTCATTGATTTGTCGTCATCTAATATAATAGGATATAGTATATGTTTGTGTATGCGTATTATTTAGGTTTGTATGTATCGTAACCATATTATAAATATATATATAAATAAATAAATATTTATTTATTAATTGCAACAATATGATAATATTTTCTTTTTCTCACTCTCTTTCTATTAGTTTAATTTTGCAACCTTCGTGGATTACTCACTGCCCTAAGGCTGACTGGGAGAGAATGCTTTTAGCATTAAGTCCGCCTTTTGTACCCGTACAATTTGTATGATCTCAATAAAGACTAAATAAATAAAAGCAACTCGAAAGTTACGTTCTGTTACGTGAACAACGTACGCAGGTACTTATTCAATTTAACTTGTTATCCTATAAAGGCGTGCACGTTACTCTCGCGAACGCCAAGTTTCTTCAACAGATCAAGGCCGGTGTGCGTAAACTCGGTGGGTCCGCAGAGACACACGTAATGACTTCCAACTTCGGCAGTAGGATCCATTCTCCCGAGTACCTCCGTCAGAATCTCGCTGTTAATACGCCCCCTGAGCCCGTCCCATGATGAACTTGGATTCGACAGCACGTGAACGGTACTCAATCTGGGAAACAATTAAAACTTTAATCAGTTTTCATCAGGGGAGCTACAAATAGTCTATTTTAGGTGTGCGACAGCAGTGCGGCGGCGTATATTGAAGTCATAGAGGCGTGTATTTAATGAATAGTTAATAGAATAGCAATGACAAATATTTATCGATATTAGAAAGCATAAAATGTTATTAAATTTTTTCGCCGATTATTATTCTATTTAAAATATGTTTGTTTTTACGGAAAAGTATGTGACAACATTGGTAATTGAAAGTGGGCAAATACCAATTTAAGAATCACTCGACCGTAAAGCTCTACCTCTTCGGGGCGTGCAATATTTTATAGGAGGATACTGGTATGTAACCAATGTCTCTGTTTTGTCTGTCTGTCTTAAACCTTGAACAGAGGAGGTTATTTGGTAGATGTGGTAGCTGCGATTTGGACTAAGATTAGGGACTACATTTCTAAGGGACTAGGTGATGCGATCGAATATGAGCGTTTGTGTATATTAAACGTCTTATGCATATGATTTCTTTTCAATGATTCGTCTTTTTTTTATTTGCAGAAATAGATTAAGCAAAATATTAGATTCAGTTGAAATTAGGTTATTAACAATTGTAGGTATTTAGTCCTAAGCGCTTACAATTAATATTTAAACTTTTTAAACAATCTTTCAGTAATCTTTAAATTGCGTTCCAAGGAAGTATAATAATATTACTAAATGTTGTTCAAGTGATAAGTAAATCTATGTGAAACCATTGTATCTTATGTAAAAGATGGTTTAAAGTTACGCACCTCGACCTTATTTGAGCATAAAGAGGGCTGATGTGTTACGTAACACGTACTTTACATCGTCATATTCTAATGTGGGATTAATAGGAATAACACATAAGATACAACATTTGAATCCTTCTTACCTGCTATCTTGCTCGGCAATCTCTTCAAACTTTTTGCGAAACAAAATGTCATCTTCGGTTTTGTTGAAGAATATTAAATGTACACTTTCGCTGAAATAAACATGTACAAATTTTATAGTCATTAAAATGTATGCTGAAAAATTATTGACTTAATTACAAATAATTAATATAATCACTGTAAAGCAATCTTACCATCTAGGGTTAGATCGAGTTAGCATGAATCTTATTAGACCTAGCATTGGTGTTATTCCTGTGCCGGCTGCCAACAAATATATTTTCTTCACTGTTTTAAGCTGAAACGCACAAAACATACCGTTATTAACAGTTCAAACCAAAATTCTATACTTAAATAACCATTAAATTAGAATGAGAATACTATTATGTACGCTCGCACTCTACATAAACACTAGTAGCGTGTCTAGAAATATTTTGTTAAACTTGTACGGGACAAGTAAGCTCAAAGGCTTTTTGAGAAATTAAAAATACGCCCATATTTTCTGATTTGATATCAGAGGCTGGGTATAAGGGTGAAAAATTTAGTTAAACTACAATTATTTTTTAACTATTAGCATGTCAATACATAGTCAATAGCGCAATGGGGGACTGAGGATCGACCCCACGATCTCTCGATCGTAAGTCCGACACCCTACCCATTTGGCTATTGCCAATAGTATTTATTATTAATTACAATACATTAATTTATTCTATCATATCAGTTGAAGATAATAGTGAAATTTTCTTGAATTTAGCCACACGATAAGGTGAACATTTAGGATAAAACCCACCTTTTGCAGTTGGAAGTTCCCATAAGGCCCGGACACAGTGATGGAGTCACCAACTTTCAGAGAAGCGAGGTGGGGAGACAGCGCCCCACTTTCATACCGTTTTACACCGAGCTTCAGGGTGCTGAGATCGCTTCCACTGTCATCCCACGTGTCTCCCAGCGGCGTGTACGAGCGGACGCAATCTGAATCTATAATAACGATAGACAGATGCTGTGTATGTATTGAGACGAAGGCGGTTTTTTCACATTATTATCCGTATACTTTTACTCTGCCTTATCTCTCTTCCCTCCTCCCTTGGTAGAGTGGTCGTATTCTTCACTATGATTTATGACTATGCCTTATAATAAAACTACGTAGTTCAAGTATTACGGTATACGCCTAAATACCGTAATACTTGAACTACGACAATAATACATGAAAAAGTATGTACTATGACATGAAAAAGGAGTAGCAGAGTGTAGGAGAGTTTGTGGCACTTTCAGGCACTATTATAATATAACAAGTTTCTCGAGTTTACATATCTAGACTCCTGCGGCTCGCGTTGTTTGTATACAGTTAAATGAAATTTAAAATGCCTATACAAATTCAATTTTCATAACTTAAGTTTAATTCCCCAAAACTCCTTCTCAGTGATCATGTTCTTGAATGAGTCTATCTTTGCTAAATTTCAAGTGAATAGTATATAGCTTTAGATATATCGTCCGCCACCGCAACCGCTAGATATATATTTATTATATATTTTATTTATTTATTAGTTTATTAGGCTACATTCATAAGCTACCACTAATTTATTAGGCTTAGATCAGAATGGACTATCAAGTTGCAGTGTTTACTTTAACTTAAAAATGACATTAAACCTAAAACATAAAACATGGGTTGCGGATTGCGGGTCACTATTTGAGTTTGTGTGTGCTATTTGAGTTTGCGGCGTATACGGCGCGTTTATAACTACTAAGACAAGTACAGATTACTAACTAACTTTGCAAACAATTATTAATTAGTTTGGCCATCCTAATAGCCAAACTTACATAGGACCATGGGTATAGATAACAATCTATGTACACATCACGGACGGAACTAGTAAATTGTATTATGGATATGAGTATGTATGTCTCTCTCTCTCTCTCTCTCTCTTATTAAAATGTGACATAACTAGGATTGGGGTCCCGTCTGGGATCCTTTAATATTTCTAAACAAATTATTAGCCTATAAAAACTAGATTACTCGTACAAAATATTACATTCAATTCTCCATCAAATCCGTTAAGTTATATAAAAGGAACCATAAATCCAATCTTTCGCATGTATAATGGATATTATGGATGTATACGGATATTAGTTTCTTCCCTAATTTGTTTTGATTAGATTAAAATATCCTGTGCAAATTTAGATATAATTCTCCTATCAGAGTGTTTTTTCATCGCTGAACAAAGGTCTCCCCTAATTCATGAATTCGAACGGTCCTACGCCCTCTGCGTTAACCGGTATCCTGCTGTCTTAAGGTCAATATTTACCTATTAAAAACTGTTTAACGTACCTATAGTTTTGTGCACTCTGACGTGGTGACCTAGGGGCACGATAACTGGTCCCTGTACTGGTGCCAAAGCCAGCAGCGTAGTATCGTGGGACACCGATCCCACGTGGACCACGCGACATTCCACCGTGCGAGGCGTGGATATCTGAGTGGCCACACCGAATGTTGTTTCACCGCATCCTTTCCAAATTTTACTCTCTGATTTATGCGCCAGTACCTAAATGAACAAAAATATCAAAATAATAGATGGCATCGATTGAGCGACTTATTTGAAGGCATCTTCACCGTT
>DWNJ01001760.1:0-11466 GCA_018250275.1 Udranomia eurus
ATTCATTCCAAACAAACAAACAAACAAACAAACAAAAAATCAAACCTTTCCTCTTTATAATATTAGTATAGATAATAGGATTCCGCAAATGTATTTCTGATCACCCTTTAATGTTGGTTTAACAGTAAGTAGAAGTTGTATTATAGGTCGTTCTGTTGTTTTGTTTTAGTTTACTGTAAAATTAAGGTACAATTTATTTTCGAACTGTGAATTATTCCAGTTTTGTATCTGAAAAATTTAAATCTTTAACTACATATAAATATATTGAGTAATTGAATAATAATAATATTTGAAAACATATTAGTTATCAATGGCAGTTTTGTCCAGGAATGACCAATTAATAGTCTTTAACAGTGGTAGGTAAATATTACATATTTTACCCAACAAGTCATTCTTTAAAATATGTATGAGATAAGTTTATTCTCTATTGAAAATACATTTTATAGGTGCCTCTCCGAACTTAGGATACATTTCAGTGTTGCTTTTAAAACTTCGTTGTGCAATATCGCAACTATGAAGGTGAATGCTAAACTTAGACGTCTATTCGCAGAAGTTAGGATCTACTGGATATCGTTTGATCCGTATGTTTATTTATAAAGTTAGTGAGAGTTTGTGAAGAGTATTTGCATATCTAATTGGGAATTCGAGTAAGGCCGGTGAGTCATAGAATTGAGTCTTCTATTTTCGAAGGAGAACTATATTTTAATTTTTGTTTCCAATAAAAAATATCAGAGAATATATCGGCAATGTCGGCTGGCCCACAGCGACCGTAGTGGAGGGCGTTTGTGGATGACGGTTTGGCGCTCGGGGGTACCGATTGGCTGCCGTGAAGAATCGGGGTGCTGGTCGCCGCCGTCGGCGACGCTATGTTAAGTGATTGTTGTGTGTCTGTGATGGTGATGAGTCTCCTTGTGAGAGTATGATAGCTATGGTGGTGTCGTCGTCTGGGTAGTCTAGCACATGTTTCTGGAGTCTGTGTAAGGCCGGCGCATTCTTTTCTGGGATGTAGTTGGCCGCATTGACAATTAGCTGGTTTGGATGGTTGCCAGCCCTATCGAAATTGCTTTTGGAAAACTCTTTGATTTGAGCGATGAGCTGGGGATCTTTTTGTAAATTTACATTCCTAACGTACCAAGGGCAACCCGTGGCCGAGCGCATGAATCGGTTCTGTAGTTTCTGATATTTGTCAATTTGCCTCGTATGTGCAAAGACTACAACCGTAACTCATGATTGGTCTCATGTAAGATTTGTAAATGGGGACGTCCTAGTACGAAAGCGGCCCTATTCCTTGTGAGAGGGCGAGGCTCGCTCGACGCCCGCTTTTATAGTGCCGGGATAGGTCTTGGTCGTGGAGAACTTGAACTCGGAATTATAATTAGTGCTAGGTTAAAATATATTATTAGAAGTTTCTAAAATATATATGTTGCGTATGAATGGACTACCATTAAAAAAATCATCAATAATTGTAAATTTAACAGGAAACGACGGTAAGGTTTCCAAAGCCTTTAAACTTTTAAAAACTCAACCATCAAACTATCGATCCAGTCACTCGAATTCGTAGTTACATTTCATTCATTCAACATTCAGAATACTATATGCACGTAGATATAAACCATTCCATTGTTCCAGAATATGGCATACAAATAAATACTCTTGAAACATCGTACAATAAACTATTTCATTTATGAGCGATTCCAAAGTTTAGCAGCTTCCAAAACAATATATTGCGCTGTGAAATTGTCTCTCGTGTAATTACACTCCATCCATTGTTTCGGGAGCTAAAATTAAATATTTGCGCCATAGATAGCTTTTGCAATTATTATCCCTATACCCAACTTTGCAAAGCTGATTCGTTGAATTAATTATCAAGAATTAACAAATAACGAACGAGCAATCGGTTTTTTACAACAAAACACACTTTGTTTTTCTTTTTTTACTTATTCCATTGAAATGTATACTCAAATCTTGATATTGAAACCTGTTTACTTCATTCCATTTTTCGTCTATTATTTTATTTTATGTTAAATGGTTTTATAATGAGGTAGCGCGTTTTAATTGGTATGCTTCTATATTGCCGACTGTTATACTTATGACTTCTACGACGTATATTTGGACACCGCACGCAGTCTCTCAGCTACACCGGCACAGTCTACAGCGCTATCGCTGCAGTAATAATCGCTACGCAGCTGACTGCTACGCCATTAACTTCTACGACGTATGTTGAATGTTGTACCCAACTGTATCAACTATGCCGGTTCTGTCTAAGCCGCTATCACTGCACAAATGACATCTACGTAGCTGACTGCTATGCCTTGACCGATACAATGTATAGTTGCACGCTGTACATAAATCTATCAGCTACGCCGGTTCTATCTATACCGCTATCATTGCACAAGTAACAGCTGTGCAGCTGACTGTTGCGCCGGTGCTATTTACACCAAGCGAAGTTCGTTCCTGATCGCTACACCGGCCATTTTACGTCGCTGCTTGCACCCTATTGAATATACTATCGTTATATAGAAAAAATAGACTTTTCGGTGCCCTCAATGGCAAATCATACAAAATATTACTTTGTACTGATGTTTTGACGTCCGTTTAACAACAACTTAATAAGAAATACAAGCGATCATATATTTTTAATGTGGGTTAATCCGCTTATAAGGACGGCGTCATTCATACCCCAAATTAGGAGCTTACAAGAGAGGACCCCAGTTGAACAAGTTATTCGTAATTACAAGTGACAGATTAATGTCAGGAAAAATGGGACATTTTAGGCATGATTGTTATTCCGGGTGTATATTTAATTCCAGAACTGTCAGAAATGGAAAACAGAATATTTTATCTCTATCGATATATGTGTGAACCTAACATGTGTAAAGGTTGTTAAACCCTTTACACATGTTTATATACTCGGACAAAGTATCGTAATGTCATGAAATAACGATCGTAAACGTATAATTAAAAATGCAGTTAATGATGAGAATTAAAAATGAATGTGTGAACGCCCATTCATCCCAAGGTCTTAACTAAATTTAATTTGGTAGATTAACCAAAGGAACAAGATTTCTAGAAGATTTTAGAGCATATTACAAGTGAAATGCTTAACCTCAATGCTGCGGTATTAGGATTAAATCGTTGATGCATTGGTGGGAAGTGAAGCTATTCCTCAATTACCTCTCTAGATTCCAAGTTACATGGAAATTAATGTTCAAGGAAATCTTTGAACTATTCTTAGATAGTATAATATTCGATATCAAGTAGATTTTCGAGTAGTCAAAACATATGGAGTATAATAAGCATATCATTCAACGACACAATCCAACATTATTTTTTACTCTTTCATTCAATATGTTGTGTGTTGATTATTTTTTATGTATACAAGACAATTACTCGTAATTTTTGAAGTAATTCACACCTCTGTCATACGAACTCTTACAATAAATGCACCATGAGTGATACGACTGGTGATTTAGGTGGAACTAACATGAAAAGTATTTACTTGCTCCATCACTTGAAGCATTAGTAGTAGTATTCTACATTCGTACGCGTAAAAATTCCACCCGCTGTGCTTTCATCGTAATATGAATTTATTGAATTCCTATGAGGGGGTTTGAAGTCAACATGCGTGAATTTGATAATTGTATACCCGTAAAACAATCCGGTCCAGTAAATTTGTAGGCCTGTTTTTTCTATTCTCTATCAATATTTTCATTAACTATACGAGTAGTGAATGATCCAAGTTACATATATGTATATATACGTATGTTAAAAATGACGTGAACTTTCTAGCATAATTTTTTTAACTAAAATGTAAGCCTGATTTTAAATTTAAGTATAATTAATTCGAACACTATCGCGGAAATGATAGTGGTTCTTTCAAAATACAACTCTATAATTTCACTCTTCTCCTATGATGTGCTATATTATTTTTTTGGCATAAGATTTAAAATTAGTCGCACCATCGAATGCAATACAAACAATTAAAAATTACTTGAAAACACATCGTTTTAGAACATTAAGCCATGATCACTTGCGTTATCTTCGAAGTAAAGCTTTTTATCTTTAAATAATTTATTAAGTAGACGGAAGTATTAACAGTCTAAGTATAACGGAGTAAATCGAAGGTTCTCGAATGAAAACGCGCACCATTTTCCATTTGCCTCCTCAGCTTTGTAGTTGAGCTTAAGTGATGATTAAGATTCAACTACTGAGAGCACTTTCAAGGAAATGGATTCTAGTGCGTAAATAAAACGTGTATAAGAATTCTATGCATACCTACGCAAACGTTGAAAACTGACTGATATAGAAGATTTTAAGTATAAAAAAAGCTGACCCGGTGTCTTACGTACCGCTGCAGAATAATTGTTCCGGTTCCTGTCCCTACTATTTTATTAGTTATTCTGCAATTGGGCCCGTGACGTAACCAAAAAACTAAATGACTTTGTAACTTCAAAACGGCTTTTGGAGTTACAAATTGTGTAACTAACAGGATTTACGACTTATAGGAGGAGGAGGAGGAGTATGAAAATACATTAGACATACATTAAATAAATAAGAAACCATTACACTACTATGCCTTTGACGCACACACGTATATACACGGAACACCAGACACTTGTTATACACGGAACATCATTTTAATACTGAATCGAGAGTGACGTGATTATGGAAATGTCAAACAATTAATGTCATTTTGTGTAGTCAAAATTATTTTAAATGATTCTATAGGTATAAACATATAGATATTTTAACTAATTCTAAAATATATGGTCGATTTTTGTTGACCGCTAAGCGATCTCTAGTTTGTCATAAATACTCATGCTCACCACACTAAACTATTTGTACTGGATATAAGTCGAACTCACAACCATATGATGGACGCCACGGACGGAGTGGCGGTAACGTTGATGCCTAGGTATACCCGCGGCTCCGTCCAATAGTAGTGTGCTGGACACCGTCACGTTTTGGTGGGTTCGAGTCCCATATAACCCTTTCGTTGGCCCAGTGGCAAAAAGATATCCGCGGGAATTTCATGACGATAAAAAAAAGACAGTTTGGATTCATGCTGTTTTACAATTTTTATTCTTAAAATTAGAATGGATTTAAAACTGTAAAGATAAAGTTCTGACATCCGGAATAATTTTCAGCTCGTTATACATTTGCCAGTGAATGTTGCATCAATAACCGAATACCGAATGTCGCGAATCCTCTCTGCATCCCCATACCCGTGCCGGAAGATGATCCGTTTCTGCGACGCACTGGCATTAGGTGCATGAACCTTACGCGAATGGAGACATTTCAAAATTACGGATGCTTGCCCAACACCATGCCAGCGGAGCGGGTAGGATGCATGTTTATCGCCAATGCAATTAATCAATATTTACTCTGGAGACATATTTCTCTATAAATTAGCCTAGGATGTATTAGATGGTCTGATAATTAGCGATATTTACAAAGAAATGCATTGAATGAATGAATGAATTATTTTTTTCGCAATTCTTTAAAACATTTCCTCTTCGCTGGCCGATTGTACACTGAACAGACATTTGATTCTCCTTTGATTTGCAAGACGCGGCCATGCGGTCGACTCATGGTTCAAGGTAACCTGAATTACGCTATCAAAGTTATCTAAATATCTAGTAACATACAGAAGACTATTAAATACTATCGGGCACTCTCCTTCAACATGATTATCGTAATCTAGACTGGCGAGAGATCTCCCTTAATCCAAGCACAATGATTTTGCTCCGCCGATTTGATACAACAATGAATTGATTTTCAGTACAACAGAAATACACCTCTGCTTGACTTATCGGTCGTATATGGTTATATTCAACTAAGATCGCAACTGATTCGAGCCAATAGCGGAGGACTGCTGGCTTTCAGAATGGAGGGCGACCGCGAAGTACCAGCAGGCCAAGCAGCAACTTGCTTTGGAAATAATCCTCAAAACTTGGAAGTCGCCTGCTATAGTTTCGGTAAATAAGGTTCACTTACTCTTAAGTAATTTATTTAATACAGAAAACACGTTAAGTGTATTTATAGTGTGTAGATCGCAAATCGATGTGAGATTTTTTATTCGGTCTCAATAGTTGTATGTAACTTGAATAACAAAACAAAACAACGCTGTGGCTCCTCCAACATAAGTTAAGAGGCAGTCCTTTCTTGTGACATGAATTTTACGGGTTTCAGGCGATGAGTTACTTGGCAACGCAAACCCTGGCGTCACTATGACATCATTATGGTTCTTCAGGGAGCACAATCGGTTGGCACGGCGACTGGCGGCGCTCAACCCGTGCTGGCCCGACCAGCACCTCTTCGACACGGCGCGCCAAATCAACATCGCGCAGTATCAGCACGTATTCTTCTATGAACTCATCTCTGAATTAATTGGTAAGAGCGAATTTAGACAACGTCCCCAAATTTCGCATGATACAATTTTTATATATGTACATACATTTTTCAGGTTACAAAAATGCTCTTGATACCGGTGTCATATTCGATACAAAGGGTCATGTGAACGATTTTGATCCCAAATGCGAACCAGGAACATATCTGGAATATATGGTTGGAAGTAGATGGTTCCACACGTTTCAGCACGGTGCAGCCGAGTGAGTAGTTCACTCTGATTACACTGGTAGTATTGTAATAAATCTGTTACATGCGTTTGTTACCTGTGTCTTATTGTGTTTGTCTATATGTATATGTATATAGTAATAAATGTAAACAATAAAACAAAAGATTGAAACAAATATCCGCTGTGTTGTACGCGGTGGGTTTAGAATTATGAATAATGAAATTAGAATTTTGATAGAATACGACAACTGTGTAGACATATTATAATGTTTAATATTATTCATAACAGCTTATACAGGGATCACAAGTACTTCGGCAGCAGGAACGTAATAGACGATCAGTACAGAACTGGCATTCTGCCACTCAACAACACAGAACGAGATCTCACTTTCAGTAGTCTTGTCCAACCATCTGACAATATTGACTATGTGCTGCATCCAGATGTAAGTTTTTGTTTTGTAACATAACATAACGTAACGTAACGTAGCGAAACGTAACGATCGAAACGAGCACGCGCCTGATTGTAAATGGGCACTGGCACCCATGGACTTCTATAATCAACCCAAGACAGGATCGAAATTTTCTTAGTTCAACTACCAATGCGTTGCTACCTCAGAGTACTGAGTTGAATTGCTTCGGTTTAGTTTGTTTGTAGAAATGCTGTAGAGGAATTGCGAAGCCTTAATTTCTCAACATAATATTACATGGTCAGTTTCATCTATTATTGAGCCGATATAGAGAGATTTATAGAGCGTAATATAATGAAGACAAAAGCGAGTTTCAGTTAAGGCAGTGCATGAGGGTCAATTGTACTTCGTTGTGGGAATGAGACGTGAGCGTCGGAAATGTCAAACAGTATTTTTGTGTAGTCAAAATATATTTTTAACAATTCTACAGGTATAAAAGTATAGATATTTTACAACTTCTAATTCTATGACATTCGGTTATTATAATTACTCTAACTTAATTTTACTTCGATCAGATGAGTAACCGTGTTCTTGGCAATTATCATGCTGCCAGCGACATCGCAGCTATCGACATCATGCGCGGCCGAGACGTAGGCTTGCCTCCTTACAACTCGTATCGAAAGTTATGCGGCTTGAAGCCCGCTCATACCTTCGAAGACTTCCTTGATACTATCGATAAAGATGTAAGGGCTATACCTGTTATTATATTGTGCATAGTTGATAAAAACATACCAGATGATTTAAGATTAGTTTAAATACATAATACCAATTAAATATCGAGTAACATAGAAGCTATTATGCATTCGTATTGATACTATTAAAAATGTACTATTCATTTATATTATTTGAATATCTGCCCTGACTTTTTTTTAAGTAGAAACTTATCTGATTAATTTATAAATTCAACAGAAAATAGAGATTTTAAGCCGCCTTTACAAGGATGTGAATGAAGTAGAGCTGATGACAGCAATCTACGTAGAGCGAATGATCCCTGACGGATATGTGGGCCACACGCTGTACTGCATCTTGACCCACAACCTGCTACTCTGGAGACACTCCGACAAGTTCTTCTTTGAACATGGCGGTTTCCCAGCTGCATTAACTGAGCGTGAGCTGGATTTCGTTTTATCCTATTGTACTGTAGTTTACTATTAAGTAGACTTTTAAAATAGGTATAAATCTGGCGTAGACAATATCAATATCTCACTCCCCAACATGGATTTTTGTCATTGTTATTGTTTCTTATAATCACTTACATGTTTTCAGAAAAATATATGTGATTACAGCCCAGCTGAAGGAAGTCCGGAACACGAGGATGGCGCGGATCCTGTGTGACAGCGGCGTGGGTATCGACCACATTCAGCCGCACGCCTTCTTGAAAGAGTCGCCACGGTACGATTAACTTTTAGTACGTAGAACGTAGTATAGTAGATAAGGAGCGAACGTAATACTTTGATGTTGATCTAAAGATCGATCGAGAACGTATTATTTAATATACACATTTTATTTCATGACCATTCAATTTCCTACAATTATTACCTTTTAACAAAAAAATAAACCGAAGATAAGGATACATACAACTCAGTGTTAAAATTAGTGAGTGAAAAATCAATCACCCCTATATATCCACTCTTAGGGTTGTTTTTGTTCCAAATTTATTAATATGAGAGGTGTTCACATAACTCAGAAAGTGAATTCATCCCTCCATTTTCATCCCTCAATCATCCCTTATTTCTCTAACCTTAGGGTTAGAATTTTTTATCATATATACATATAATAAATCTGTAAGTGATGGATGTCTGTTCATGGAAGATATCTAAGAGAAAGCCAGCCTTTGATTATACTAATTCTCGATCTGCATTTCAGAAACGAATTTGTACCTTGTGATAAAATTCCGGGGATGGACCTTACGGCGTGGAAGGATAACTCGTGCTTTCACGACTAAGATAAGAGAAAGTAGCAATAAACTGGTATTACAATTGTACCTAAAGTTCACCAACTGTTTTATAGAATGTAATGTTCCATACATGTTTAATGTGTACTACTACTAATGTAAAGTAATTATGGAAGGTTATTTTTATACAAATTCATGATTGACATTGCTGTTAATTATTCAAAATTTTATATTATATAATTTTTAAAATTACTTATTGTAGAAATAAAACTGTGTGTAATAAAATTTGTACGCCAAGACCTGGCAGAGTTAGCGAACTAATAACACTATTGTCACCATCTACTCGTATGTAACTTTACTTGACAAATAAATGATTTGATTTGATTTAAATAAAGTTATTTTTACACGTGTACTCGTTTCTATTATTTTTTATTAAAACCATGATCAAGCATGTTGATTATCGGAAATAATTCAGTTTAAGTAAAATACGTACAAATGCATTCCCGTGTTTAAACATACTTGTACTCGTACGTACATAACTTTTTGCTTCCCAGTTACGATACAAAGCAAAAGAACAATGTTATTTTGAGATAATTTCTTTAAATAAGGAAGTGATAATTATTAATTTAACTCTGTTTTAGTATTAATGTAATAATAGTAGTAATAAACATCTCTGATATTGTACTGATAGTTCTCCTACGTCGAATGCGTCTTATGATTTTGATCTCGATTTAGAAGAATTTCGTGAGACAAACAAATTATAAAAGGCCCTTAAAGGTCTCTCGAACAAAATTTTTATACGTTTTAAATAAGATTTTAATAAATAAATTTTTAATATAAGCTTATTATATATTTATTATTGCTGATCACCATCAACTCCAATGAAACACATTTCCTACACAACTATTCTTTAGGATATTCGATAAATGTATAATTATTTTAATTAATTTTAACTCTCATTACATGTTTATAACAATTACTAAATAATTATAATAATTCATAAATATTTATACCCGGGAATTTCAACGTGAGTTCAATAAAAGTAACAATTTATAAAATATTCGCTTTAAATTAGTATCTTAAATTCTCATAATAAAAATAACATTCTTGGTTAAAGATCTGTTCTAGAATAAATATCCAGTTCCTTTAGAAACTATATATAAATTTGTTTGGAGCACAATAAATATTTTTGTTACGTATATTGAACGATGCAGCACGCAGGCGGTTTGCTCGTGTTGTGCGTGGCGCTGTGCGCGTGCGCGCAAGAAGTCAAGCTCTACGACGCGTATTTCGGAAAGCCGCTCTCGGAAAAACGAAGCAATTATCTGTCTGGCGTTGTCAATGGTTCACTGTATGTGCTAATTGATTCTCTGTTGCATTCAGATTTTGAATTTAAGTATAAATGCGAGGTTCCAGAACAATGGAAAATTTGTGTGATGAGTACTTACTATCGTAACAGATGTTTATCAATTATCCGCCAATTTCAGTAGACTCACTGTCCGGTATAAAATCAAGTGGAAATAAACCTAAAACCTACCGAGGCGATTTTAAACACTGCCAGAATTCACATTGGTTTTCACAGTTTGTGCACCGTGCCGGTGGAGCCTTGCAGTAAGAAAGAGGGCCGACGGGTGGACGGCACGTGCACCAACCCCAAGTACCCCTCTCGTGGTGGCAGTCTCACACCATTCCCTAGACTCTTGCCAGCTGAGTTTGGATTAGGTAATGTATAATTAAATATTCGACTTACCAAGTATGGAAGTGCTCTTCTCGTCAAATACGTTTTTTTAGTCTACAGCATAGAATAGAAGCAATATGAAATCATAGATCTTTAGAGTTTATACAATTATTCGGCTAACTTTTTGTATGTTTCTAACTGTCATCCATATAGAAGTTGTAAACAGTTGTATTTAATAAATTATTGAAGTATATTTACACAACAGAACGCTTATAATATATTACAATAATATCTTCAGGAAATATGTTGAAGCTAGCTCACGATGGTCTCCCTCTCCCGTCTACTCGACACATTCGCACCGCAGTGCTGGGTGATGGTGAATTCAAAGATAAATATATATCTTCACTGGCTCCTTATGTGTTCCTATTTTCTATTGGAGATATTGTAGATGGAATTTTTGCAGGCAAGTACTGACCTCACTAAAGCTATTTAATTTAGCATCGGTTAATAAATTTTAGGACTCTTTAATTTGATTGCGGATATTAATTGTCTTCCGGTATAAGCCAGAGTCTGAGTAAGATAAAGGTTAACAACACTAGCATTATAGGGTCTTAGCCACCATGAGTAAAATAGTATAAGACGAGTAAAATACTGTAAGGCAATAAATCTGTAACTAACCTTATTTATAACTCGTTTCTTCTAATTTCTGTTTTTCATCAAATTTAGCCAGAGATTGACCAAAAGTTTGGATTCATAACCGGGTAGGCGCTAATTCGCCGGAGGGCGCACGAGCGCGTGCTCCGTGCGTGGGAGCGGAGAGTGGCGGAGCCAGTCAGCGGCGTGCTGACTCT
>DWNJ01001761.1:0-11461 GCA_018250275.1 Udranomia eurus
ATAAAGCATCCTACAAGCTTCGCAACCAGTTCACATTGCATTACATTGTACCACTTTATCATTTTGCTTTCACTGCGACCCTAGTAAATATTACCATTCACTTGAAACTTTCCACTGAATAATATCTTCCTAGCTTCGGTCAGCGTTCTTCGTGTATTATCCTAACCAGTGGATTACTTTTATTTGAACATACGATACAACATCAACGATTTACGCACAATTTTTTAATATATTTTATAACCGTGGATACAATTCATGACAAAACTATTCTTAAAATTTTGGTTATCGGAAGACACGTACCTTAAATGTTTTATCAAAAAACAGTTCGTGTGTGTTGTTAAGTAATATTATGGATTACTAAGCTTACATTAGATCATAGAAAACAAATTGGAAAGTGGTATGAAAAAATATATAAATTTC
This sequence comes from Udranomia eurus, assembly GCA_018250275.1. Taxonomy (NCBI): domain Eukaryota; kingdom Metazoa; phylum Arthropoda; class Insecta; order Lepidoptera; family Hesperiidae; genus Udranomia; species Udranomia eurus. The sequence continues at coordinate 421 of DWNJ01001761.1, forward strand.
AAAATATCTGCGTGGCGAATATTGGGTAGAACGATTCAACTTAACCATAATAAGAGGTCAGATGAAGTTAATTATCGTATAGACTACACTTATATATTCAGGAGGTGCAAGAACACCGTCACCGGTAACGTAACGAGGACTCAACCGCGAAATTAAACGAAGTACGGAATGAGAATGTGAGGCTAATTAGCGCCCGTTTCCCCTCTCCTCGCCGGGACAGAGTTATAAGAACTTTAAGAAAAAACATAATGATTTTGCAATGATCAGTAATATTATAGATGCGCTGCATAACCAAGGGAGTGTTGACCAGAATATTTTTAAAGTAGAGTTGTAATTTGCTCCTGCTGAGAAGTGAATTGAACCTTGAAAAACTATAGTCGTTATATCCCAGAACATTTAATCCAGCCTAAATTAAGTTTACTCGCCGTTATATAGGAATAGGCTATCCAATAATCACTTAATTTATCCGCGGGTAAATCACAGCTTTATAACCTTAGGCTTGGTTATTATAATAGTGTATTTGAATAATAACACGTACCAGAGAAACATTAGAAACTGATTTGTCTACAAATTTCTGTAAATTGATACTCCCTTGATAGTGCCCTCAGTAACAAATATTTCTAGCGTCCTTCACAATTTGTTGTAGGTAAAATATTGTAGAAACTACCGATGATAAATGGTGTCCGATAGACCTCAGTTTATAAAACCATAAATGCTGTTAATAAATTCATGGATCCACGGCCGTATCATACATCATTCTTGTCAATAATATTAACCGTTCAATAGGTTTCAAACGCTTTAGGCAAATATTTATGAGTTTTCTATACACATTGTAACTCCGACTCATTATTTCTCATTATCAATAATCTATATTTTTCTTACTAATGGTTTTATTTTCGTAGGAAAACGTCTAAGGCCTCTATTTATTTCTCGTTGGTAAACTGATTGTTTAAATGACAATTAAATGTATTTACTGCGTTTATATTTGAATTATATTGTCTTCTGGCCTTTTTTATCTTATTTATGCTCAATTTTAATGACTACTTGACTCGACATAATTAATATGTGGAATCTATCGTATATCAGCAAAATAATAAACCAAATTCAAGACTGAATTCCAAATACATACGTAAGACGATTATTATAACCAAAGTCTGTTTTAAAAATCAAATTTTAAATTGGACCGCAATCATTTATAAACGAATCTGGCATAAACTAAACGATGGAAAGATTAATAACAAAAGCTAATTAAGGCTTAATAATAAATGTGCATTTAAAATAGCTTAATTGATAAAATCACATGCAACTCCGTCCTTGTGACACGCAAACTTCTGCACATAAGAATTGCTACTTGCATTGCTTCTATTAAATACTATGTAACTAACTATACTCATTATTCAATGATTGGTATTCTCAAAGGTATATTTAAAAGCGTTAAACACTAACCTAAACAAGGTTTAATGACATAGTCTTAACTAAAAATGGTTGGAGGTAATCCTGATATATAAGTAACATCCCTCTAAAGAAAAATTATGACGAAATTAAGAACAAATTGTATTCATGAATGCTGTAAACGTTGTGTTACAAGTGTTATTTTATTCCGATAAACCTACACGGCTTTGTATAAAGACGAGGTTAAGGTTTAATGATTTCTGATAAGTTTTTTTAGCTTGATATGACAGTGTATTTTAATCGTAGAAAAGGCAAAAGAAATACATTAAGTCCAATAGAAAATTGCATATTAATAATTGGTCAAAAATTAATCTTAAAATTTCAATGGTAAAATAAATAGGGGAAGTTATTAATGTAAATACCGGAATTAATCGACCAATAAATTCAACAAAAATAAAAGTATTAAAATTGGATACGACAAATCAGATCAATTTAGGAGTACAAAATATGTTGTCTTTACTACCGTAACAATGTCGTGGATTGGAACGGTCGCTTCATCATAACCAACTGTGGTCATGCGAAATAGGGCAATAAAAAACCACAACGTGTGAAATAACTGGCATGCGCGGGAAGCAAGCATAAAACCAATTCGTTTCCTCTCACATCCATACTAATTAAAAAACTGCGGACAAATTGGAGCCCACTTCGCCCACGGGAACATAAAATATCCATTCTGCCGGCCTTGCCTCCCATTGATTAATTTTATCCAATCGACTGAGATTTCAACTTTTTCAACGCTTGATTGTCATGCTTCATTAGGCGGACTGATTTGATGAATAAACTGAACTAACAAGTGGCATGAGTGAATGGGTGAACCGATGGCGAGTGAGTTGAGTAGATAATTAATTGTATGTTTTTTATTTAGGCACTTTACAACGGCGAAATTGCTACACTCTGTTGTACTTGGTATATGAACAATGTTCATTTTCTATATTTAAATAATCTGGACCATTTTTATGCTATGGTCTAGTTGCATGAATTTGGCTTTGTTTGACATTTAATTCGATTTAAATTATTTGTACTGCCATTGTTTTCTGAGTGCGCAGAAGTTCTAATCTTACGAACTACGTAACTATTAACGCGAGTATTAATCGGATGAGCTAACTTTGTTGTAAGATCGTTAGAATACTCTTGGCAAGTTTAAAACATTATAAAAATATTTTCCAGTTTACTTAGAATAGTGGATGAATAAAATGGGTGAAGAATCGTTTAAGTAATTTCGAAAATTTTCATTTGAGAATTATTTTTAATTCCTTGTATCAGATATTCGAAGATGTTATTAATATTTGTTATTATGTTGTATGATTTAGCGACCAACGCGAACTTAAGAAAAGAAAACACTGTTTCGACCATTTCAAGTCTAGTTTCAACAATTCATTTTATTTGAGAATTGTGACAGATATTTCTTCTGTGATATACACTGTCCAAAGTCGCGGGCGGAACTAGTATCTACAGGAAAAATCTTTCTCAAGTTCGTGTGTAGTAAACGAGCACAGCCGTGCCTACGAGCGGCTAATGTGTAATATTATTTGCATATAATGACCGCTAATGGCCCCAGCGCATTATTCATCGGACCTGACCTCAAAATGGCCGCAAGAACCGTTCGATCGGTGTACCATTCCCGCCACTAAGTGCAAAATATTATTTTGTTATACAGCGAAACGAATTGCATGGAAATGAGGATATTATATTGGTGTTGCAATAATGCAGTACATTTCTTATTAATTCAAATTGATGTTTCGGTGTCAGCGGCGCGTGACCGGACTGGGTGAGGACTGAGGTAGCCGTAAACCATTGCTTTGTGTACTATACAAATTAATATACTTTAGGGTTTAGAGCGGTAGTTACAACAACTTGGCTGCTGTTTTAATTTTAAGCCACAGTCGTTATAACAGATAACACTACTCAACTTTATAACTAGCAGATCTCGGCGGATTTACTCTGGATGAGGAATAATAAAATAATACAATAAAATAATCCATACTACATTTCTCAAGGTCCTTAGCCCCATTGAGGCTGTGCGTTAATATGCCAGTAAGTTAGTATTTTGTATATATAGGTTACATATGCATTAATAACCAACTTATTCATTGTTTTGCAAACTGAAAAGTTCATGGGAGCCTTTTTATAGCGGCGGTATAGAAAATTGAGCTACTAGTTCGAAGTGATCCGGAGTTAACTTGCACATGGATGACTCCGGTGCCAATTTCGGGAATATTGTGATCGAATTTTCGTTCCGCCTCTTTTCCGCTGTTTCCGACAACTCTCTCGAATATATTGCTATGTTCTAAGTGGACGTTGAGTTTATTTTACAGAGAGTAGAGTGTATTTGATTAATTGGACGGTGTTTTATTTGTTTGTGTAGTGGTATTTAGGTTTCATTAAAGAGTTAGGTCTAGGTTGTCACGAAAACTCTTCTATGACACGCTCCTATCTGAATGGATGTATTGACTTAAGAAATTATACTTGAATGTAGAACATGGCTGCTAATGGAAATCTAAGAATGGTAAGAATGAAGTTAGGTTATTAATAATACAATTAAGTTTATCTTCAGCACCTAATTTTTTTATAATGGTTTGTAAACACGACAGAGGAATTACAAATAAAGTACCCATTAAATAACTTCAAGGAACAAAGACGTGGGTATGAATTTAAAATGGATAAAGTCTGTCGATTAATTCTACTAATAATAGGCTTCAGTTTCGTTCACTTGTAATTTAGATCGAGACGAGAACTGTGATGGTGAATCAATTAAAAAATATAACGCTTTAACACTCATAGCCCCACACTAGGATACCCTGTGTCGTGGCTGCCATGGATACCCAGACCGACAACAGAAATTTAAAGTCATCATCCAAATGTCTGCCTTGCTGGGAATCGAACCCAGGACCCTTCGAACGGCAGTTCGGCAGCACCTTTGCGCCATACGGGTCGTCTGATGAATTAATAGATCGTCACCTTTTAATTGAGTATACATTATCCCGGAACATTTTTGTAACAGTTTACTCGAATACATATTTGTACGACATAACAGCGTGAGATTTGTCGTTCTTGTCTAACAGGTGTGTCGTGACGAAAACATATGTAGGTATGACCACATTGTCGTAAGGCTGAGCGGTCCGTAATTAGAGGTACAACACAATCACTCGTTATTCACGTAATTATGGGACGGCATTGTGAGGTATGAAATTATATTATACAGTTTTTTAAAATGCAATACGAAAAGAAACAAAAAATTATAATTTTTTGTATTATGGCTTTTTAGAGCTATTTATTAAGGTACTTGGCATTAAGGTATAGTTATTTCATGTAGATACTCCATAATCGGAATAGTTGAGTCTGAGATTGAAAACATGGCTATTCTATACCAATTTCTTAATCTTAGACTGACTTTAGTCTTAGTGACAAATAAGATTTCGAACATACCTTAAATCTTTGTACAAAACGATACAGAAGCGAATATTACAGTTAAACTAATACGTTCGTTTATCTATCCATTTCCGGCGCGCAGCGAAGTGTAATAATACTTCGCCATAGACTCAATTGGATATTAGTGAACTTGAGAATAATGTGATGTCGTGCAGAAAAATTCAATTAAACCGAACGGTTGCGTGCTATTGACATTTCCGCTTATTGCAGTGGTATTCAGTATAATTAGGAGTTACTACCTGACAGTCTTCGCCGACTGCTGGGAGATTTCGCGGTCATCGGAGCGGCTCGACACGCTGGACTGGCCATGAATGCGTGCGTGGCACCGGCCACTAACTATCGACTTTTAGGCTTGGTGGACTTAGGAATAGGGTTTGATTAAACTACATGTTTTGAAAAACTTTTCCGTGTCTTCGTTGGTCTGGACTGAGCATAGTTAAGAGCGTGGTCAGTATGCTGGTATCGACTTTGTTTGATTATCTTAACCTTAAGGAAGATTTAGAATTGGTTGTCATTAATGAAAGTTGGATCAAAATATTCGTTAGGAAACTAACGCAAAAAGAGGTAAACTTATTCAACAAACTTAAAGTACTTAGTTCTACATTTTTAATTATAAACATCGCTGCTTTCTTGCCAAACACTTTAATGAAACAACAGTAACAGATTAAATGACATTACTGAAATGTATTGGGGTAAATGACTTACATGTAAAAAATATCCAAGGACTTTTGTGACATTAACTTATTATTTCTTAGCTATTTAACCAACTATGTATAGTATTCTAATTCATACTTGCGGCTTGTCGGACAAATATATTAAGAATTCGTGATAGAGGCGCATGGTGTGTAATTTCCGAACGTTTCTCCGCAAATGCCCGCCCGGAGCACCGGAGCCGCTGCATTAAACACCGTTAAAGCAATAAAATATTGATGCATTGTTTAGTGGATACCAATTTTCAAATTTGGGGGAAACGGGCACTTGATTATGCTTTGCGATTGACTAAACCTGTTCTGAATACGTGCATGATAATTTAAATATTTTATAATATAGTCCTTATGTTGATTTGAAATTATATCAGAGACGACCCCGTTATCCAGTATTTGTAACTCCTCGTTACAAATTCTAAGGTAAAATAAAAGTTTGTCAAATAAAATTAATGTTTGTTGAATATCACATGGTTTATTACAGTGAATCATTGGTTTTAAATAAGTTACAAGAATGTTAAAATTGCATTTTTCAATTCGACGAATCTATTTATAACAATTCAGTAACTAATGCATTCATTGTGCATCATTGTGTATCTATTTATAGAACTAAAAATAGCGTATAAGGCAAAACCGAATCACTTTCTCATGTATCCACACAATGACATAAACATTGAATGTGCATTACTATGCTTTTAGTGCAAGTGCTTTTACCGAATTATTCTTAATCCATTAAGCCAATTCATCATGAAGAATGTGTTAAAACAGTCCTGACGTGCCCCATCGGAGCTGGCTAGACTATATTAAAGGCGTCGGCTTCGTCGGGTCGGCGCTAATATGATAGAGGGCACGATTGGGGATTGGATTTCATTGCAATGGCTTCAGGATTTTCAGATAGTATTACACCTGCAGTGCTGTAGCAAATCAGCCTGATTGAGGTGTATGGGTGCCAGACGTATTTAATATAAAGGATATTGGATTTACGAAGGGTATATGTGAGATGAATGTAGATTTGTACATTTTTCCACGATAAACTAACTAAAACGGAACCCCTGTTAGTTCGTTACGACCATACGAGAATGTTAGCCCGTTTTTTTAATCTTCGTATTTTCAATAAAACGCCTGATATTCTCTTAACATTTACCCTAAAACTTGATCTGTTAGAGGTCAATTCAGACGTTTTGTAATACTTCACCGAGATCAAACTACCGCTGTAGCCCTATAGCACTAACACGCTTCGCCCTATTTGGTATTACAAGTAGATTAAGCTAAAGCATCGCCAGTGGCAAACTAAGATAAGTTACATCATATTTTACTGCCGCTATAGGGCAGTACAAATATAGTAACCGTCAAGCGAACTACAATATTTACTACCGTTAATATGGTCTGTATTACCACGTTACTCTTTACACGTCAATCTTTTCACCAAAGAACTGGCTTATCAATGCTCGTGACATCACGGTGTCACCGCGCAAACACTGATAACTGAACATCTATTGTTATTTCAGTCAACGCACTTTACACTGTCAGGAGTCTTCTGCACTTTGGTAATAAATCTCCATTGTCTTGTAGTGTCTGTTTGATTGGCTATAACCTAGTTTTGTCATTCGCTAGGTTTATCCAGTTCCAACAATCACTGGAGCACGGTTATTCCTTCCTCAACGGATTAAGCGATGCGAGTTCGTGGTGGATTAGACTTATGGTTTGTTGACACGAATTTTACGAAAATAAATAATCAGGAGTACGTCCACAGACAGTCAGCACAGTGTCAACGTGCGACAAATAAGTTTTTTCTCACTTTAAGACTGACGTTTATTCACACAAAATCTTATATAAGCCTCGTGTATATAATATGTAGTAGGTTTCTTGACAATGTCCTTATTAAGAGTTGATATATATGAACTACGTATGCAAAGACCACAACTCAAAACAAAAATCAATTCGAACAAACTTACAAGTAAGTTATCATCAAAGATAACTAAGATATTCTCTTTCTCGTTGCCACAAAACATACATATACTTATCTATCTTTTGTGGAGACAGCACAATTTCTTTTTCGCGAGACGGTTAATAACGTTTTATTGCATACTTTCTCCCGCTAAGATATTTTCAAACCGCACGCGGTCTTTATCTCGTACGAGATATTCATGCGTCGTGTTAATTGAAATTGATATATGGATAAATGGGTTATGTAGTGACTGTTGCCAGGCGTCCTAGTTGCGTTACAAATGTTTTAGTGATCGACATTCTTTAAAACAGTAGTCCAATTCAGAGATCGAGCCAATCGAGAGATGGAGTTCGGATCTCACCAATCGCAATCCTTGTGACTATCTCGTACTAACTTACACTGGCTTACTCGAACAGGTAAAGAAATTTTATGGAACTAATATTAAACGTTCGTTGTTTCAAAATGTATCGACGCTTGAAAGGATAAATTTCGTAAGCGACATTAGACATCTACAGGAGAGCCATTTAAAAAAATCATATAAAATATGATATTTGTACCTATATAACTCAATATCGCTCAAAATGTCGCTTAGTCAATTTTGTCTACTCGATAGGTACTCCGATATTCGTGTGATTGATTTTATATATATTTATTTGGTACAAAATCCACAGCTTAATTAATTATAACACATGTAACTTATCAATAGATTTTAGAGCAAATAATGATTTTTGTCGGGTATTCCTTCGAATAGCAATAATAATATTATATTTCGTTAATTAAATTACATTCCGACAGAGTTTAATAGCTACTATATATCGTCAAAATATCGACGGATTCTGCCACAATTCCAAGTAACATCGCTGGACGTTTCGCAACTTGGTAAACTACACAAGCTGGAGGGTTGTTCACGATTCACTGTCAATATTTTCTCAAAGTTAATAAAAGCTTCACTTAACAGTAAAATTATCTATCGACCGGCCATCGTAAACTACATAAAATTATAACAAGTTTCGCCTTTACTTCTTTTTGTCGGAACAACACGAGTTTTATTAATAATGGGCGAATAATTACGTTCGTTGATCAATCGGAGATCGGGATGGCTCGGGGCGGTGTTACAAGAATATAAAAGGTTCAATTATAATAAATGTAGCTAATTGCAATCAAATAATACTACTAATTAGTCGACATCACGCTCTCTTTGTGGTGGCCGCTGACAAATGACTCAATTGATGTTGTTAATAGTCGGGCCTTGCCTCATTATATCGGAGTTATTCAGGATTCGCAGTCACGACATCTATGCACAGTTTATTAAATAACTAGAAGAAACTTATTTTTTCATTTAAAATGGAATTGAAGGCAGCTTAAGGCAGCATAATATTTTAAGAAAAGAAAACGATTTTATGGTCACTGCAGAAATTACGAATTACAAAAAGCTAATATCAAGTGGCTACTGTCGCTTAGTGATGACCTACTATGAAATTATTTCTTTTTTAATAATAAATCAAATCGGACTTGAAACAGTCAACATTTTATACGTAGTAAGTATATTAAACTCTCAAATAAATATAGATTACAAAACTTTAATAAAACGCAAAAATATACAAAAGCACAAATATGCAGGAGAAATCAAGAGAATTTTGCCCATCCATAAATTTTGTGTTTACACTCTGACCGTTATTTACAATCTTACATTTTATAGTTTCGCTACTTAAAAATATTACGGTGGACATTTGAAATTCATTATTTTACTTACAATTATTAATCCACATGTTAACATTATAAACATAAGACATCATTCTCAGTAAAAACATAGTGTAATCAGATAATGAGCGTCTGTTTAAATAAAAATTAATAGTCAAAAACCTAAAAACACGCTATCCAGTCCCATTATCAGACCAGCTCAATGGTACCATAATAATCCACGTCATCAGGAGATAATGTATGTAATAAATGGACAGAATATGTTCAGACGAATGAATGAGCCCAAACTCGATATGTATACTAGTAAACTAGTAGGCAGTCCAAGGTTCCATGAACCATCTTCCAATTCCATCATCAGATAAGCTAGATGGTACCATAATATTCTATTGTCATCTAATCTAAATATAATTACCAAGTTTCATGATGATAAAACAATTAGAAGTGCGTGTAATTCAGATTCTTAGATTTTATTACATAGTTAGTTACAGGCCGACCCAATAAAAGCGTGTTAAAAAAAGTCACATTTACTTACATATAATTAAGGATTAGTGCTTAAAAAAGCGACTGACGAGTATCATCATCATTACAAGGTGGGCTTTGATATTTATTTAATGAGTTCAAAACTCTAGCGTGTAATAAACGGCCCAAACGGGATGTTAATCGAGAGGTCGGCTCATTACTGGCTCATTAGCTCTAGCCCGAGGCCACGCGTGATGTCATTTTGTAGAGAACCTTCGTACCGGACGACACGACTGGACGACGAATTGAGGGTCGAAAGGTTTAGAACAGAATTAAATTCATAGGCGATTTATTTTGGCCGCGGTGATTTTGAAAACAAAATGATTTTTAAAATAGTACATAAATAATAAGAATTTCACATCACATTTACACATTATTATCTTTTTGTGTTAGTAAAATATTTTTTTACCATAATTGCAACATCGTAAATCGAATTGGGTGTTCTCTCTTAATATTTTAGTATTATACAACCGATCTAAATAATTTACACAACTTAATTAGTAACGCAAACGAATTAGTAGCAGCGGAGTCTTTATCGTGCGTGACGAGTCGTAACAATCGTACTGATTGTACTAGAAAGGCGTCGTAGTCGTCCACCATAAAATACAATTTTTATCCACCAAATGCTTTTGTTTTTAAACTAATTAGAGTTCGCTCGACTTTTATGCTTAGATACCCATTAGGCATTTAAACATCTTCTCTTTATAATTGATACATGGGCAAACGATGATACGCGGGAATCTTATTTGATCCGTGCCTTTATTACGGCGATATGAATTGTACCGTCTCTTATTACAAGCTTTTATTTAACTTGTACAACTACTTGTGTACTTGCTGTACAATGTATGTTTGGCCGGGTGGAATCTTGCAACTGAATTTTATATAAAAGATTTGTATATTTTTTGTAGGAAACATTTTCTTTCATAGAATTACCTACTTATAATAAGTATGTCAAGCAAGACTACTTAGTACACAGTAATCTCACGGCTAATGTATATAGCTAGAACAAAAACGAATTTTCTTAACAGTTTTTTATATGATATGCATATGTATATCCCCAAATTAACGCATATCTAAACGCTATGAAAACTTCGGTAGCGTGAGCCGAAAGAAGTCGACGTGAAACAAAGAAATTTCCTAAGACTTTTTAAACTTCGTTGACAGTAAATTAACAAGATATAATTAAATAAGGTGGTAGAACCTTGGAACTGTTCGACTCCGGAGGCACCACCGCCACACCTATTTCTACTTTATAACAGCAGTATTCTTGCTGCTGTGTTCTGGTTTG